>BMAO01001347.1:0-48615 GCA_019973975.1 Trichonephila clavata | reverse complement strand
TTCATATGTAATCTTCGGCGTACAGTAGCTGCAGATATAGCCTTACCAATGGACGCTGTAACCATAGATGCACACGTGTGGAGGTCACTCTGCGATTCCGCTTGGCTACAATAGCAATATATCGATCTTCCGCGGGGGTTGTAACCCTTGGGCAACCGCCTACGGGCCTTCGGACAACTGTCTGTGTGGTTTGGAATTGTTTCCATAAACGTGAAATTACAGAATGATGAACGCCGAAGAAAAGAGCAACATCTGTGATCGGCTGTCCTGCTTCATAGCGCCCCACAGCACTCAGAATCTTCCATTCGTTTTCTGGAAGTCATAGAAATATGTATGTCTTGAAAACAAATTGTACGAACGTTTTAAACACCTTCTACCAGCATTTACAATCAACTTCTGTAACCCTTCATAAAGCTGTCTTCTTATAAGACTGCCATTTTTGCATATTTCTTGACATGAAAGCACGATTAGCTGTTACCTAACACATCTGCATACTTCCATCTACCTTGCAGCGAATTGCATCCTCTTCAATTCTGATTGGCTTCCGGAAATTAGCATTTTCCTCTCCGTACTTAACTTTTGGAAGTGAGTGTATTTCGGATTACACTGGCCTTCAAATGCTAAGGTACAATCAGTCTTTTCGTTCAATTTGACAACAAATGAACATAAAACATGAAATACGTAATAACAAAATGATTTATTATTTGTTGGATTCTGCATAATTTTTACCTCAAGCAAGATTTGTAACAAAAAATTGTATCACACTGAGCGCCAATCTTTTTGTATGAGTAGTTTTGAGAATTAACCATGTGCTGGATTTTTTACTGACTTTGTGGAAGAAAGTTTCATTTCCAGTTCATAGAAAATCCTTTTTATTTTTGAAAAATTAATTAAAATTAAAAATTAAACTTTTAAAAGAATTTTTTAAAAAATGTTTATAGGCAAACCTGTTTTATAAAGATTTTATTAAAGTACTTTACATGATCTTTTATGCAAATCAGACGTCTTAACCACTTCCCTGATTTGCCCGAGCGCCGCTCGGACAACACTTTTTTTTACTCTAATCCTCTGATTTCCCCGTATTTTTTGCTCGTTTATAGAACAATGTTTATAACAGCCGTCTCTAATAGTCGAGTAAAGTTAGGATTACAAAAAAATGTCTTAACCGATTTCAAGGTTAGGTTTTACTGTATCCTTTTAAACTAGATAAGGCGAGAAATTTATTTTTATAAATTGGTGTACCGCAAGCTACTAACACTATATCTTTTAAATTTGAAGCTTAAAAGATTATGAGAGGCTCTTAACAGAAAAAAATTCTGATTTGACTCAGATAGTAAGTCTGAAATTTCTGTAAATGATTCTGAAAGTAAAGAAAGTTTGTTATCGAACTTCTCTTGTGGTGTAGATAGAACGGATCAGCATCACACACACACACACACACACACAAATTACCCAATAACAAAAAAAGGCCAAGAATTAACGCAAAAGAATTCTTCCTTCTTTTAGATACATCATTAAGAAATACTTTCGTTTTATATCAGAAACTGGGAGGAAAATTTATCTCATTTGAAATTCAGGCTTGTTATTATAGATAGCTTTATCGAAAGACACGGGACGATAAATGAGAAAAAGAACAACCCGGAATTTTGCCCAGTCCCTTACATTTGAGTTTTAGAAGAAAAATTTTTAAAAGCTGTTTTTCCACTGACAAAAAAACACACGATATTTTGATCCCTATTGCGATGTTGGACTATACTTGTCTCCCTGTTTTAAAATTTACCACACAAAAACAGAATTTTAAGAGAATAATTAACTGTAAGTACAAAATTATCTTTTTAAACCTAATATGTGTTTTTGTAAAGTGTTCTTTTGAGTTCGCTTATTTCTTCGGAAAAAAGCCAATTTTAAGGGGAAATATGTTTTTCAAATGAAGATTAAAATTAGCATAATTCTTTAAATTCAATATTTATATAATTTCTGACTGCTGATTTTATTTTATATAATTGATTTCATCTTAAAAATGTTTACAAAAAATATGCTTATTTTTTGACATAATATAACAGAAATAAAGAAACAATTTTTTTGGAATTCTGGAATTTTGACAGGGGTTCCGTAATTGATCACTTTTTACTTCATCAAGGTTCCAAAATTTTCTTAAAGTTTTAATTACAGGGTATTTTATAAATTAATTTTCAACTTTTATAAAATATTAGAAAAGAGAATTTTATTATAGAATGCAATATCTTCTTTTGATTGTCTTAAAATAAAGTACACATAACGTGTTAATCTGCTTTAAATATTACTTTTAGGTATATTTTTCTAAGAATGAGGCTGGATTCCCACAAAACCCCATATTGTCCTGAGGTTTCCGCAATTCGACAAAACTTGATGAACACTGATATAAACACTATGACTTTGTCTTTATTTCCATCCATTTAAGGCAGGGGTACTCAACCTTTTTTTTTCTGCCGGGCCGCATAGATATGTTAACTATTTTACTGGGCCGCATACATAGATAGCTATTTCACGCGAGATGCAACATGAGAATTAATAGAGGCAGGGGGAGCAGTAATTCTTTAAGACCAAGATAACATAGAAAATTTAAAATGTGTGGAAATAGATCAAAATATTAAAACTCCTATTTTGCTTTTTTTAATTATTATTTTTTTATATTTCTTTTATTTTTGCCAATACATTTTTCTAAATTAGAAGCGTTTAAGAATCACTCTTTCACAATTTCTGAATCAATAAACAGGTTTCATATGATTACCAGTAATATAACAAATTTCATAGGATGCCTTTGTTACAGAAGTGATATTACCACTGAAAAAACACAATTTGCTGTTGTAAAGATTATTTAAGAAAGCCTATTTATCACCTCTTGAAAAAGATCTTCGAGGAAAAGCGTCATTGAATGATTCCTGTTTATTGGTATTTTTTAAAGACTACATCTCGTGACAAATCAAACAATTACTGAACCATGTTTGTTTTTCACTACAAAATAGTCAACTTCCCAATCGTCTTGAAACAATCTATTTTCTTCAAATATTTTTCGCTTGCCGGATATGAAAGATAGTTAAAAATTAGTTCCACTCATAAAATGGTCGCTACTTCCCTGTTGTTTCATCACTAATTAGGGAGGGGAGATATCAATTCGTACTCATACGACATAGACATCAAAAAACAAAATAGATATATTTGATTTTTAAGCAACGAATTTCCCACCAAATTTTCATAAAAAATGAATTTCTCAAAGCAATGAGCCATGACCGGGCCACTTAAAAAGGTCCGGTTTGCTGTAGGTTGAGTATCGCTGGTTTAAGGTATACGTATAAGTTCAGAACTCTTCTTTTAAAAAACATCACTTAGAAAAATCTTATACCAGCTTTAACACCAGTTTGCATGTAGACTGGCTATGCTTATGAAATATTCGCAATAAATTATTTAGACTTCAGAAAATTGGTAAATTTGAATTATGAAGAAACTGTAGGAACATTCAAAAAATTCTACATGAAAATTTATTGACCCAATTTAAATAAATTTAGTATTAAAATAACCATTATGTATGTATCTAGGGCATGAAATTTTGATTACATAAATAAATAAAAATCTCAGAGCTAGTCTAATACAAGAAATTTGCCAAATTTTGCAACACCCTTACATAAATACTAGAATATAATTTGAAAAAATTTTCTTGTTATAGTCCTTATTTTACTACCCACCCCAGAAAACATTATGAGATAAATAGTACCAAGTTTCAAAGATATTTATTGGTAAGAGTTTGCGTTATCATTTTTGAAATTTTCAAAATATGCGAAAAATATATTTTGAGAAAAATGCATTTTTGGTACTATTTATCAAATATTTTTCATACTATTTACACAATTACTTACTTAAAATTCTCTAGTTTTATAGCTAATACCTTCTGTTTGATCATTTTTAATAATTTTTTCTTTTTAGCTAACCTTTTTTTTTTTCTTGCAACTTTCGCCACTGACAGAGAATGTCGTTTATACTCTTACTCAAACATCATCAAGTTCTGCGAAACTTTTCCATGTTAATACACCAGTAGTCACACTGACCATGATTGAATATATCTAACAATCCCTAAAATTCTTCAAATTTTAAAGTCACATTCATGGCTAACGCAAACATAGAGTCTTGCACAACACTTTCTTTCAAAATGCACAGAACATAATAACGAAATCATAAAACTCAAAAATCCCAAGTTAAAAACAATATTTTTCATTGTTTTCTGGAACATTTGTAGATTTTAAAGAACTAATAATCTTTTTTATTCACTCACAGTTGGAATATTTAAATTGGTACTAATTTTTTCGTTCTCCCAAGCTGAAACTTTATCACAGTACCTATGTGAGAGAGAGAATAAGAGCTAATATGAATAAGAGATAATATTTTATTGTTATTCTATCAAATAAAGCTGCTCACTTTTGCAAATAAGCAAACAGGGTTTTAACAAATCAAGTGAATGGGGGGGGGGAGATTGGTAGTTTTAATTTTCAAAAACTCTGAAAATGTGTAATTATTTCTTCTTTTTTATCAAAATTTTGTTTGAATTATATTGAAAAAATATGGTATTTAAAGCCTGTTTGACTTGTTTAAAGGCCTTTAAAAGCTGACTTCCGGTTACTGAAATATCCACTTCCGGTTTTTCAAACTTTACTAATTATTTAATCTCTTGGCTTCTGAGCGACCTAGAAATAAAATAAGAACAATTTAATAAAGTTAAATAAATGCTTATTCCATAAAATCAAAAACTGAAAATGTGATTTTTTGCGTTGTTCATTTCAAATTGTTCGTATACGTTAAAGATGAGAGGCAAAATCTAAATGTACCTTAAAATTTGAAAATGCATTTCAACACATAAGTACGCATATATTGCTTAGTAAAATACTTTTACAAATGGTGGCTTTCGCAACCCTGTTTTAATCTTTCTACTTTATTACTCAAAGGTAACAGTGATAACTCCACATTAGTATTTATGAGGAATTAGCATAAAATTTGAATCTTAAGAATGTAATTTAAATACTTTATGTGTATAATCACCTGACCTTCTAATTACTCTGTGTCATCCCCTTAATCATCTTGAAAGTTGTTGGTTGCTTTACCTGGAAAAGTTTTCACATAGAAGACTTAGATAAGCAAATGAATATCTAATATTATATAAGTCTTCACTGAATTGTTAATATTGTGTAGATGGGAGAAGTGAGCTCCATCTTTTATTTTTCCAGATTTGGCAATGGATAACAGAAATCCACTTCATTTGCAGAGATGCCAACAATTATAGAATATATTAACCACCTTTTGAAAACAGTATTTTTTAAAAACTTTATTTCAAAACGGGAAATAACGGGATTTTTATAGGGATTCAGGAAAAATATTTTCTATTGTATACCATCAACGCTTATATCGATATATAGGGTTATTCACAATTCTCTCTCAGGTTTCGAAGTGCTATAGTGAAAAAAACTAAAACGAATACATTAGAAAGTCGTTTATCTGAATGTTTATTATCTGGAGCGTCAAATATCCGGACTTTCGTCCGGATACCTTTTCGAACAGTGCAATGCTCAACAATTGTTTCACGTGAGGCCAAAAGTGACGGGAAAACCCAAGGTGAGGAATATTTGGTGAATTTCAGTTGTGTGATTTGGTAAACATCTGCGTGGAATATTAGGTCGGTTTGTTTCCAAGTGAGGGGTGTATACGTGCTCTTTTGTTGAATTTTATTTATGTAGAAACCTGGATGGCATACGATGCAGAAGACTGGGGATTTCAAATGCTAAATGATGACGAGATTGTGACTTCCGTGCAAGAAGAATCCGACCCTGTTGACGACGAAACGGATGAAGACGAGGACAACAACAGCAACAACGAAAGTAACAAGGGTCCATCAAATGCAGACGCGTTTCCTGCGATAGAGACAGCTATGGAGTGATACGAACAACAATCAGAGGGCTGTCCTACTCAAATACTGCTGTTTATGAGAATCAGAGACCTTGCAGCGAAAAAACGAAGGTATACAATGGTACAGCAAAAAATAAGTGATTATTTTGCACAATCAAAGTAAAATTGCGACATTTTGCACCTATTTTGCTTTTTCTTCAAGCACGTTTCCCGCAAGTGACGATTTTCGATATTCGTATAGTGTCCGGTTTCATTTACTGCATGGATAGCATTCGGTTTTCGGTTATCCGAACAGTGTCTGGTCCCAATTGATTCGGATAAACGACATACTACTGTACAGAAAAAACGAACTCATTTGAAAGAATGTTGAAACAAGTCTTTTAATCTTTCTACTTTGTTACTCACAACAGTGTTTTATTTACATACTTTACATATGTTCTATGTGGGAAAACTTAGTTACTTGACATATATCAATGCGATAGTTCAGTTTCTACCACACTATACTCAACATGATACAATCAACGGTACTGACAGTACGTGTTATCTTTTCCGTATTATCCAAAAACTCGGTCTTTTACATGAGACCAAGACATCATTTTGCCGCTGGATGTTGTTGAATTATATGAAAAGATAACACGTACTGTTACTACAATCCTATCTCGTTGATTGGAATTTGATTATCATGCTCCTGATTTGCCGTCTATTAATATTTTAAGACGCACAACACTGTTTACAAACATAAATGACATGAAATCTTAGGAATCTACTACAGACATCTTGTTCAACCCTTCTCTCCATTACATTCCCTTTTGAGCTCAAAGGAAAAATAGGTTCCATCTCACTGACAGCAGCGCTCTCTTTTTACTAATCAAAATAGTGATACAGGCGAACTCTTTACACTAGCAATAACATTGGTACGGCTATGTTTAATAGAGTATAGACGGAACTGGACTATCACATATTGATGTATGCCGTGTAGTAACCAAGGTTTCTCAAATAAAACCCTGTAAGGTATGCGCAGTTTAGTATTAAGCGGCATTCCAGCATCTAGTCTATATATTACTTGAAAGGAATTGTTATAAAAATGGGAATTACGGGGAACTTTCCGAAAGAAAGTTTCGTCATTTTGTTTGAAGGAGAAGATGGTACACCAGATAAGAAAAACAATCCCCATAAGAAACTGCATCAATTGCTGGTTCAGAGAATGCTGGTTATGCGGAATGAATGGGTTCTTGGGACTAGTGTGCCTGTCACCCATGCACCCTATAGACTGCATATTGGGAATATGTCTTGTTTCATCAAATGGTTGGTAACTGGTGTTGCATATTCGGAGGTGGAAGTCAGGCTAGGGAAGGTGAAGATCAAAGTGAGCCTTCCTCCACATTCATGAAGGAAAGCAACATGCAGCATCTGACTTCCACCTGTTCCCTGCATTGAAAGTCGAATTCTTAGGATGTAACTTTTAAAATAATGCTGAAGTTCAGCAGGCTGTGCAACAACGTCTTCCATCGTATAGCACCGGATTTTACCACAGTGGCCTCTTCAAACTGCTTGCACGCTATGACAAACATCTCGATGTGAGTGAAGGATATGTCAAAAAATAGTGCAACATATGTATTCCTTGATGACATATTGTATTTTTTTCTCTCAATAAAGTTTTCGCGTGGAAAAAATGATGGAACTTACTTTTCGAATGTCCCTCGTATAAATGATGCTAAGTTATTAAGTCATTTGAATAATAATTTCCGTAAGTATTCTTAACTAAATGAATATAAAACAATGCAATTTTATTAACATTTTTGGGACTGTATATTAAATTTATTGGCTATCAAGTATCACAAAATTATAGTTAAAGGATACATAGTATTGATATAAAATTGAATTATCATCTCCCTTTCATTAGGTTAATGCAGTGGTCTTCAAATTATGTTCCATTGATGCTTGAATTTACACGAGTCTCGATAAAAATAGAAAAAAAAATTATAAATGTGTATGCAAAATAGATTCTTGTTCTCTGAGAAGTGTGCATAACCACAAATATCTAATGGATCATCCCAATCATTAAAACTGAAAACTTTATTTATACAAAACTTTATATTTTGTAATACTTCTTAAACGTCTATTATAGTATAATAAAGGAATATTAAAAAACGTTTTTTCTTTATATGTGCCATCTCGGGATTTACATAATAATATTATACTTGTTTGTACAATGTTTCGCAAAACTAAATTGTTTTTAATGGGAAATGTACTTTTTTTTTTCATTTTCGGAAAGAAATACCTATAATGAAGTAGAGAGAACAACTTATCGATATATCAACAAATTCGACGTTAAAATCTAAACTTAATCAAGAAGAGCCCCAACATTTTGGGTTGCAAATTCAGGCAAAATACACAAGAGTTTTCACAGACCTATAACATTTTAATGTCATTCAGAACAATATATTTAAAGGGGAAATATTTCTCAATGTGAGTGGCTACAAAAACAAATTAAATGCAAAATATGAAATGCGACTGCAGACAATTTCAATAGAAGAAGACTTCGACAGTTTTTGTAAAAGAATTCAAGCACGTATCCCAGTTACTAAATATAATTATTTATTAATGCACGCGTATCAGTTATAAATATATATTATGTATTTATATATATATATATATAAATTGTTGATATCTAAGTCCTGCATTAAGAATTCGATTGTATTAAAAAATATACTTGTCATCTCTTATAAAAAAAGAAAGGGCGAACGCACTTATCTAATTTGTATTTTCTAAAATTCTCTAAAATTGAAGCATAGAATGATGTTTGCGTTTTCGTAACCCTATAACCAAGTGGATTCCCGCAAAACCAATTTTCGGTGGATTTCTACTCTGGAAAATGAACATGCAAGCTAAATTTCAAGTCTAAATCTAACAGGGGGAAAAAACGAAATTTTTACTATCAATACCCCCGTAATCCCGTTGAGAGTCGTTTTCCAAAATAACCATGCTTAGCGGATTTCAATTCAACAAAAGGAAAATGCAAACCAAATTCCATTATTATAGTCCTTGTAGTTCGCAAAAAGGATTTTTTTTTGTCAATACGCCCCAGTAACCTCTTGCTCCTCCAAGTGTTGATTTCCTTCAAATTCCTACTCTACGAAAGGAATCTGCTTACCAAATTTCAAGACTGTACGTCTAATAGTTTAAAAATGGGGATAATTTTCTTTACCGCCCCTTGAGCCCACGCAACGCCACTTGGGGATCTATTTTCACAAAACCCATTTTGTAGGGGAACTGTACTTACCAAATTTGAAGGCTGTGAGTCTAATAAATTAAAAATTGAAAAAAATTATCTATAACGCCCCTTGAGTCCCTGCAACAATATCTAGGGGTCTATTTTTACAAAACATGGATCTTTAATCCATGAAAGGCTTTTGATTATCATATTTCAAGACTATACGACCAGTAGTTTAAAAATGAAAATAATTATCTATAACGCCCCTTAAGCCCCGCAACTCCACTTGGGTTTCGATTTTCACGAAACCCATTTGTAGCTTGTATCTACCTTATAAGAGGAATCCGCTTATCAAATTTCAAGACTGTACGTCTTATAATTTAAAAATCGGAATAATTATTTATATTTCCCCTTAACCCCCCCCCCGCAACACCCTTCGGGGGTTAATTTTCCAAAAACCCATTTTGTAACGGATATTTACTCCATGAAAGAAATATGCCTACCAATTTTCAAGCTGGTAAGTTAAGTAGTTTAAAAACGAAAATATTTATCTATTACGCTCCTTAACCCCCCGCAACGCCACTTGGGGGGCTATTTTCCCAAAACCCATCTTGTAGTTGATATCTGCTCTATGGAAGGAATGTATTTATCAAATATAAAGACTTTGCGTCTCATAGCTTAAAAATGGAAATAATTATCTATAACGGCCCCTAAGCCCCCGCAACGCCACTTGGAGGTCAATTTTCACCGAACTCATTTTGTAGCGGATCTCTACTCTATGAAAGGAATCTGTTTACCTAATTTCAAGATTGCACGTCGAATAGTTTAAAAATGGAAACAATTATTTGTAACGCCCCTTAACCCCCTGTAACACCCCTTGTGATTCGACTTTCGTAAAATCCGTTCTTAGCTGATCTCTACTCCATGAAAGGAACGTGTCTACCAAATTTCAAATCTGTAGGTTGAATAGTTCCGGAGATATCGTGATTAGTCAGTCAGTCAGTCAGTGAGGGAGTAGCTTTTCTCCTTTATATATATATATATGTATATCTAGAGTAACTGTTTAGAGCCAATATTTATTTGTACTTATATGAATATGACAGCATTAGTTTCGATTCTTGTTACTTTTTAGATACATAGATGACTTAATCATTTTAGTAATACAATAAATTATGTTACTAGTTTTAAATATTATCCACAATATCTGAAATTATTAAAAACTAATTATAATACTGAGTCTGCAAATTTTTTAGACCAACAATTAAATGTTAAGAATAATATACTAATTATTAATATTTTTGATAAAAGAGACTATTTGATTTTGACATTATTAAAATGCCTTTTTGGGGGTAGTAACCCACACCCCCCCCTATCTATTTTTAGAAATATTATCTTATATTTTATAAAAAGAAACAATGATTTAGTCACAGATAATGATGTTAAACAAAATAATTATAAGCTGTTTTGCAATAATTGCTTGGAATACAACTATCCAAGTAAATTCAATTTTAAATATATTTCTAAGTTATATCTCTAATTCTCCTTTTTAATGTTTAATTATTTTTCTTTGTTTTTTTTCTCCTTCTGTTTTTTATTAATTTCAATTTGTTTTTGTTTGATTAGTTTAATTACAATAAAACTATCTAGGTGGCGCCACTAATTTTTGTTTCTGGTTTTACCAATTTATAACGCAATTTTTAATATCACTTAGCGGGGTTGCTTTCGAATGTAGTGGTCTTTTTTTCCGCTTTCTTGTAGATTGCATCTTTTCGCGTAATTTATTTTCCAATATTTATTTTTTATTTTTAACTTGTTAAAATTTCATTTCCTTTCATATTTTATATTAATTTTACTTTCATTTTTCTGTCGGTTGCAAATTACACGTAGTTGGTTTTAGCCTAACTTTTCAATTTGGTTATGTTTTGCTATTATGGCTAAAATTTCTACTGTACGTGGAAGTGTTGGATCCGTAAAATATATTTAACCCTAATTTTGCTGGTCCTAATTCAGCAACAGCTTTAGAAACCATAATAGGTCTTCATTTTAGTCCATTGACTCTTCTGGTTTCTTACATTTTAAAGTTCTAACTCTGTTTCATGTTCTACATACGCTTTGTTAATTTTAATACAATTTACTTTTTCAACATTTTTTTATATTGTGTTTCATTAAATCTGGTTTAAATCTTCGAGTTTTGTAAGTGGTATAATTTAATACTATCAATTTTGTTATACTGTGTATTTTTTTTATTTTATGATATATATATATATATATATATATATATTTACATTACATATAATGTGAGTAAATTATTTTAAAATTACATTAAATTTTTTGATAACAAACACAATGCTTTTTTACTTGTACTTATATAAAGTATCTATAATATGTTGAGCTAGCTTAATTACTTTTTTAAGATATATTTTTTGTAAGTATGTATGTGTGTGGACTGGAGTTACTCAAAAGCGCATTGTAGCTAGCTCTAAGATAGGGATGGATAGACTTTTGCAGGGTACGAGTTACTTCGAATTTTTTAAAGGTGCGGCGATCTACCAAGTGGTGTAGGTGTGGTGAGGTAAGGAAAATGTGTAGAATATTTATTATAACTTAATAATAAATATATGGACCTATATATACTTTACTAAAATAAGAAAAAAACTTACATTTTTAAAACTGCATTTAAAGCAAAACGTAAGATACAAAAATAATAATAATAGCCACAAATATAATAATATCAAACAATGCATTTATTATCAAACAATTCAAACTATATTAAAAAAAATAAAACATGTTCATCTAAAGTTGATTCTCGTAGATATAGCTAGTAGAAGATTTAGTCAGACAATCTTGAATGTTTCGGTTTTTTATCACTAACTGCTAACTTCAGGCGGTCACCCCACAATGCCTTAGCGGTCTACCGGTCGATCGCGAACGACTTAATACCTACCCAGGCTTTTAGAGTTCCGTGAGTCAAAAATGTTTGATGACCACTGGATTAATGCGTGAAAAGCTCAAAAATAGAAACGGTTTGATTGAATCAGAAATATGTTGAATGGATTATAACATCGCATTTTGCGAATCTACAATACATTAGGTTTATTGACGACCGTTGAAATTGTCGAATCGGCCACTGACCCGCCAAATTTTGAAAAATCGCCAACTTAGCACGTTTTTATGCCACGATCCGACTTCTCCTTCATTGATCCAAAATCACGAGGGTTACCAGATTTAGCGCATTTATCGATTTGGCGAATTTGGTTCTCATGAGTTTGAAACACGATCAAGGAAGACATCAGAGCTGGTACTTCACTCTTCAATTGTACTCATCAGGTCAACATGAGGACTTAGAACCTCGACAGATTTATCGTGTAGTAACCTATAAATAAGACGGGTTTTTAGTGGCACTAGGTCTCGAACCCTCAACTCGACAAAGAACGGCGTCAACGAGTTCGCAATCACAGAAATATGTGGGGGGAAAAGAATTGTAACGGGTCTATCCGCGAATCTTCCACATTAAACCTCTTAGGTAAAATTATTCTTTTTAACTATTAGTTCTGTATAAAACCTTCCCTCGAAGAAGAATATGGAATTTATTTCAATGAGTTGTTCTATTTAAGCATTGGCTTTTAGGTACGATGTAAGTCGCTGGATAGTCGATAGTTGATAATTGGAGATTTAAGTAAGACAATTATAGAGAATTGATGCGAATGGCTCCAAGTGTAAATTAAATAAACATTAATTATATGTTAGTAGCCTTAAGCCGTGCGCGCGATTGCTCTTCTAATTATTTACCAAGTGCATTTCCTTCCTTTTATTATGCTGATTAAGTAAAAGGGATAGTAAAATAGCGTTTAAAACATGATATGGCTGACCTTTGCTCGAACTCCCAAACACCAACAAACCAAAGTGGCTTGTTATAGAATAATGAAATTTATGAATACGTATTAAGCTCAATGATAGATGAAAATTTATAGTTTTTAAATTATTATTTTATTTGTAACATAAGCGATGATTTCAAATGTAAATTAACGAAAATATTTTGTTCTACAAGTATTATTTAATAAAAGTTAAATAATGTAATGGTAATTTTTTATGAACACTTTTTAACAAAAAAAATTAATTAATTAATTAACTCTTTAAATATTGTTTCCTGTTCTTATTCATTTTTGTCCCAAGGTCCTATACTTTCCTATTTTTACTTAGATCTTGGTCAGTAGGGATTATTTTTTTTTCTTTTTGAAGAATCAGTCTTAGGAAGCTGCAATTTCAATTTTTAATCATTTTTTTTGGATAAACATTAAATCTTTAATTTTGAATATTTATCCCTAAAAGTTCATCAAGTTATTCACCGGATCGACCATTGTGCTTTCAGCTTATTTATTGCAAATGACATTTTAACCACCTTACGAATATCATTTATACTATTACGTATTATAATGAGAAAACGACATGGAAATGTAAATACTTTCCGTTATTGAATTTAAATTATTAATCTGCCCCCCTTTTGTGTTATCTTAGAAAAAAAGCAAGGAACATGTAATATCAATCATATAACGTTTTAATATATTTAAATTTCAATTTATATGTATAATTGAGAAAAGCGAATCGCTCACTCATCATAAGATCTCCGGAACTATAAGATCAACAGACTTGAAACTTCGCAGGGACATTTCTGTCTTTCACGTTCATGCAACCTGATGTCGGATTTTGTGTAAAACGACCTCCAACGGGGGTTGCGGGAGGTAAAAAGACTAAATTCCTGTTTTTGAACAATGAGACCTTCAACCTTGAAATTCGGTAAACAAGTTTCTTTTGTTGAGTTAAAATACGCTGAGAACGGGTTTTGCGAATATTGATCCCAAGAGGAGTTGCGGAAGCTTTAGAGCTAACAGATTTGAAAACCGATAATGCTAATGGAGCGTTAAAGACGGGGGAAAAAATATTCCCGTTTCTGAATTATTAGATCTACAAATTTGAGATCCGGAACTGAAGTTTCTTCTGTTGAGTAGAAGTACGTAATGTGCAGGTTTTGCAAAAATTGACACCCGAGGGGTGCTTCGGGGGCATCAGGAGCAAAAGTCTCTGTTTTTTAACTATTTGTGGTATAAATTTGGAATTTGGTAAGCATGTCTCTTTCGTTTGGTAGAAATCCACTAACCTTTTCACGACGAAGGAATCAAAAGCGTGCGAACCGCCAGGGCTGGAGGTTTCTATCACGAGGGTCACTCACAGGCCGAAGTTTTTTGTGTATTTCAGCCTAAATCCTTAAAAATACCGAAATATAAACGCGTTGTTTAATATTGTTCTGTTTATTATACAAACGGCGTATGCTTCATATATTTCGTAAAAAAAAATACTTTATTTACTTCAGCCACTTTCTGTTTAACTACAAGTTTTTAAACATTTTACTGTAAGCATTTGTAAAAGTCGACCTTGTAAAAAAAGTACGGAGAAAAAAGACAAATTTTGTCTACCATATCTAATTATCCATAAAAAACTAGACTGAAAACCCATATGAAATGCTTTAGCGAAAATAAATCTCTCATCTTCACTATAAATAAAAACCACATGTTCATTTCAAGAGCAGTCGTAAAGCACTCAATTTCAAAACATTCCTTTCCCCTTATGTTTATAAAACAAAAACCGCGTGTAAGTTAGTAATATTTCTCTCATTTCAAGTAGAAAGTCAGATCTCCATGTATCTCAAATCTTACTGACATAGAATGCCATCTATTGCCAAAAAAACTGAGCATAAAAAACGTTCCAAGGACCTGGCGCACGGGTGCGACACTCGTCTCCTGACGGTGTCTTGTGCCGGCTCACGGGTGCGACGTTCGTCCCGAAGGGGATATGGGCGAGTTTTGTGGAAATCAACTCCATAGGGAAACGTTTGGGAACGTTATAGACAAAAATTCTTGCAATAAATAAACGAAGTAAGGATAATCCTAAGAAATACTAGTCTACCTAGATAGAACAATAGAGAAAAAAATGAATAAAAGCCTTTTGAAATGAAACTAAAAACCTTAAAGACACATCCAGATACAAAATACTTAAATTATAAATTAATGAATTCATTAACTGCAACAAAAATGATATAAAACTCCCCCCCCCCCACATTTCATTTTCATACTAGTTTAGTGAATAATTAATTTAATCCTCTTGAAGCATCGTTTCAAATTAATTAAAAATATTCATAAGTGTAAGAATTTCTTAAAGATGGCAAAAATAATCAAAGCCTTTGAATATCATTAATCAGAAGACATAGAACTTATAGTTAATTTATTAAAAGATGTTCTTTAATCTAAACTAGGTTGCTACAGAATCTTCTCCAAACGCTATTTCATATAAAGAATAAATAATAACCATCCCGTGTGATGAGCACTTTTCATCATCTATCCAGAATAATTTATTGCAGTACTTTACGTCCGACTGATAGGATTAAAAGAACTCATCTGAGTGCTAAAAAAGTTGGGAATCGCCTTCCTAACTTCTTCCTATTTTCCACGAAACTAAGTGACTTTTAATGACTTGACTGAAACTTAGTATTTTTTTTAACCAACGTTCGTCTTTTAAGAGAACTAATCTTTCTTAATGCGTGACAGAAAAGTGTTAAGTGCAGTTTCTAAGAAAAATAAAATATTCAAAAACCATGAGAACGTAATGGTTTTTTTAGTATCGGTTTTTGATGTGTTTTGAGTTTTCAAGTCAATGCTGATTATTCGATGTTTTTCAAAGCTGTTTTAAAAGAATTGGTAAATGATTATATTTGTTTATTAAATACTTTTTTTACCAAATGATATATCAATGAGTGGTTATTGATGTTTTAATTATTGATCATGTATTTCATTAATGATTACTAACTCAGCATCATTTTCTTATAATTAATCTTCAAAGTACTGAAATTGGTCGGTTTCAACGATTTTCCTTAGGTCTTAATTAATATTAAAGCAATTTTTGGTATTATTTGAAAGATATTATTTAAGGGGCATAGTACCTTTGACCTTTCTGAAAATAGAACTTTCAAAAACATTTTAAGAAATTAATATAGATTGTTAAAACGTTTTAAAGCAAACCTCGTCGAATTCTGACAATAATAAAGCTGTCAGCACTAAAAAATGTGAGTGTCAAAAAATATTTGACCCTTAGAAAAATGTAAAGAAACAGATCTTTCGTTAGGTTCTGTTTGGAATTTTTTTATTTGTTATTATTTGTTTCATCAGTATCTCACACTTAGAAGCAACATGAGGTCTGTTGGCTACTCATCTCGTACTTTTAAATCCCGGTCAAGTGATGAAGTTGACAACTTAATTTTACAACTTAGAATTACTGACCAAAAATATTAGCACCTTACAAAACAACAATTGATATTGGTCTAAAATGAAGCAACATTGATATTTAATGATGGACTAGCTAATCGCCTTGATATTATGAAAATTCCGGGTTTTAAAATAAATATTTTTGTATTATTTCTGATTTTCTAGCATGAATAATTTGAGTGAAAATTGTCTATATCTCTCACAAAAAAGGTTTCTAAGACACTGAGAATAAGTAAAAAAATGTGCAGGAACACTTTATGGAAAAAGAAGCCTCAATATATGAAATGGATGGATGCATTTTAAGTCTAAAAAGATTTATTTTAATGCAAAAAAATTAAAATTTAACCTTTAAACTTGATTTTCTCAGTTTCTAAATTTCCCACTTTCCCACAAGATTTTTAAAAAAATTATCGGATGCCGAGCTAAAATATTTTATATGTATAATGTACTTGTAGATCTACATTCTGTATGCCTCAATTTTTGGGATGGGATTAGTAGAATGAAATTTGTAATGTGATAAATACAAAAAAAAAAATATGATTTTAAATTTTCTCAATTTTAAAAAATATTAAAATAGGATTTAAATTTAAATTTAGAGGTGTAAGAATGCAGGCATTCTTAAGTTTTCAATTTTCTAAAAATATAGAATCTACCTTTAGTCTTTCAAATGTTATCTTGTGGTTAACAGAAAAAAACTATTTAGTTTTTATTATTTTTGTACTCACACTTTATGCTATTTAAAAAAAAATACAATAATTCTATAGCAATATTTTTTCTTTTGTTTTAAACTTTGTACTTTGCTGCACAAACTGTAAGAAACTCATATGAAAGGGAGAAGAATTTACTGGTTTATGAGGAATCGAAAAAGTACGTCTAAATGTGCAAGACTCCGCAAGATACTATCCACCCTTAAGAAGGAATGTTTTCATCTATTAATAACACATATTTTTCAGTAAAACAATTTGATAATTACTTGAAAATTAGTAAAATTTATTTTTAAAAAAATTTGGGAATGACCTAATTTATTACTGCAAAATCAAGCGTATAACACATGCGCACCTATAATTTAATGCTGCTTTTTTAATTTTTTAATATATTCGCCGTATAACGCGCACCCTCTTTTTTTACTAAGAAATCTGAAATGTTAGTATACAATGCTCTTGTGTTTTGAAGTCATTTATTCGGGTATTTACCCAGACTTTTGAAAAAATAGTATACTTTTAGAACTATAACTCTTTTTGCCAAGGCATGTAATTTCTTTGAAATAAAAAGTATTTCGCTCTGTGTAGAATTAATTTTTTTATGCTCATCTCTTTTGATATTTAAGCTATCGTTTAAAGCACACCCTTTAATTTCGATCGTATTTTTTGTGTTAAATGTGCGCGTTATGCGCCGGATTTTACGGTAATTAAAATATCTTCTCTACCATAAGATATAGCTTCCATCTGCATTGAATATTTTTATCCAACATTTTCATCAGGAAAACTCTTTTAGTAATGCATTTTAGGTAACTAACTTAATTTTTAGAATTACTTCGGAGTACTAGAACATATTGTTGAAAATTCAAGAGCAGTCGAAAACTCGAATTACTTGAACAATTACCGATTTACTAAAAGACAAAGGCAAACAGAGAGCTACAGAAAGACATATTGACGTACAGTAGAACGTCGTTTATCCGAATCAATTGGGACCGGACACCGTTCAAATACACAAATGTTCCGATAACCGAAAACCGAATGCGATCCATGCAGTATATACTGGACACTATACAAATATTGAAAATCATCACATGCGGGAAACGTGCTTGAAGAGAGAGCGAAATAGGTGCAAAATGTCGCAATTTTACCTTGATTCGAGAAATTAATCACTTATTTTTCGTTGTACCATTGTGCACCTTCGTTTTTTCAATACAAGGTCTCTGATTCTCTTTAGCAGCAGTAGTTGAGTAGGACAGAACTCTGATTGTTGTTCATACCACTCAATAACTGTCTCTAAGACTTCGTTGTTGTAGTCCTCGTCTTCATCCGTTTCATCGCCGACAGGGTTGGATTCTTCTTGCACGGAAGTTACAATCTCGTCATTATTTCGCATTTGAAATACAGATTCTTCTGCATCGCATGCCATCCAGGTTTCTACATCAACAAAACTCAACAAAAGGGCACGTATACACCCCCTCATTTGGAAACAAACTGACTTAATATTCCGCGCAGATGTTTACCAAATTACACAGCTGAAATTCCCCAAATATCCCTCACCTTGGGTTTTCCCGTCACTTTTGGCCTCACAGAAAACAAATGTTGAGCATTGTACTGTTCGAGAATGGATCCGGACTTTGATTCGGACATTTGACGCTCTGAATAATAAACGTTTGGATAAACGACTCTCTACTGTATGTGCACAAAGAAATGTTATTACTGATTATTTACAATAGTCCAAAGCACACTTGTTTTGAACAAACTTTACAACATTCCAGAAACAACTCTCTAGAACAGCTCCACTAGCAGAAACTCAGACAGATAAAGTCTCTCTCTCTCTCTCTTATTTCAATTAACGCACACGACTAAACTCTCTTCTGAACTGACTGGAGTTTTGTTTCAAAGGTCCTTTACATAAAGGCCAGAAAGAAATTTCTTGAAAGGTCGATCCAAGAATCTTATTGATGATTCCTTGGCAATATCGTAAGGTCCAATAAATTTATCACCAAAAGAGATAAAATCATCAATCTTGTAGCCCCGGTGGCATCTTTTATGGTTGCCATTGTTTTAGTTTTGCAAGTTCACACTGGAAAACGAGCTTTGCCAGTAAAACTCAATATTTTCCCACAAGGAGAGTGTTACTGCAGGGAACAAAACATACGTGGCGTATTTCAATAGTATAATAGCTAAAGAGGGATTATTTTTAATGACTTTTTCAAGGTTGATTGCATGTTCTAATCCATAAACCATTTTTTGTATTTCTTGTGAGAGAATATTTAAGAATTTGCAATGGATTTTGTTCCTTTAGCTTTTACAATATTTTCGAAATTGCAGGAATTGATTTATTGATTGTTTATTAACGTAGTTTTTTTAAACAATAGCAAATTTATTGGAGATGGACTTCGTTATTTTGTACCCAGGTTAAGTAATGAAGATAAGATCTCAGCTGTGTACCACTTCTCTACTTTGAGTTTAGACCAGTGTTTCTCAAACTGTAGAGCGTGTCTCCCTAGAGGGAGTGATAACTCTACGAGGGGGGCACGAGCACATTGAAAAGTCGAAAACAAATGTTTATTTTTAAAAAATTATTAATTTACTGAAAGTAAACAAACAAAATACATTCTGACATAATAAAACATAAAATACACATTTACACTGATATAATACACTTATAAATGTATCAGTACCGCACAATGTATTTTATACGTAATACTAAGTTCAGAACAAGTTTAAAAAATTACCATTGACCCCATGGGCGTTTTTTTAACCTTTTACAAAAAATAACACTTACTTTGATATTTTGTATGGTTTATAATTAGCCCCTTAACTGCCAATTAAAAGTTACGTGATTCGTTCCTTAATGCCATTGTTTTCCCCGTAGGGGTCCGTATATGACGTTTGGGGGGGGATGACAAGAAATAAATAATTAAAAACTTCTCTGAAATAAATAAGTTTTTCGCAAACACTGTCAAGGTTCATTTATTGCATTCAAAAACCTTCAGAATAATTTTATGGATAGCAGTGCACAGAGAAAAGAACTTCGGAAAGACATATATATACGTCCAAGGCAGTTAACGCGTTGGCTAAGTGAGATGTTATATACACCGGGGCACTCAAGAGGTTAAAGTCTCGTATTGAAGCTTTAGCATCAAGTATAGTATTATTGAATTCATTGCATTGTTATTGTATGAAGGGGGCGCGATGAAAATTATGATTGAATATTGGGTCGCAAATGTTGGAAGTTTGAGAAGCACTGGTTTAGACATATTTAACATTCTCTTTATAAAATGCAACCATTTAGAGGAGCTAGAAAACGTATTGAAATCAAATCAGTGTATTTATATGGGAAACTTAATAAAAATCAATATATTCTTTGTATTGATGGCAGTAGTAGTAAAGAACTTTTATAGAACTAAAAGTTAAATAAAATAGCCTATGAAGAGACTACCGTTGGATAGCAATATAAATTTCTTTTAACAGGATATAAGCCTAAATTAAAGTAACAGTACATAAATATTAAGCAAACACCTATAAATAATATTCTGAAACTATTATTTATGTTTTCCTCCCAAAAAATGGTCAGCGAAACGAATATGCTGAGATAAATGTAGGAAAAATAGGAAAAAAGTAGAGATATCTATGATGTACTGTGAAAACATAAAAAGAAACCATGAAAATATCTAAAAAGTCCCATTAAAACACAATATGTGTCGTGTATTTTTTATGTGGAAGTTGTATTTCCCAAAAGGACATTAATTTTTTTGTATATGAACTTGAGACTGTAAAGACTGTAAATGATGAGTATGACTTATAATTTATGTTCACGTATGTAATAGGCCAGGTCATCCCCAGTATAACAAATTCCGTTTTCATAACCCATTAATTCTCCTTTATTTTCTCGACCTCCTGTTGATTTGGTGTCACGTCACACATTAGGTGGCTGTTTGTGTCCATACGACCCTATGTGACGGAAAGAAAATGACACTGTTGAAAATGAAAAACAAAACATTTTTGTATTTTCTGCAATTTTGCTTTCTTTAGGAAATGTTGCATGTCAAAATACAGATGATAATTTTTCCAACGCCGCGTGGTTTCTGTTAAAACTTGCATTAAAAAATTGCTCAAGGTGTTCTTCATACTCATAAACAATGTTTTTTGACAAAAAAAGAAGAAAGATAATCTGCGATAAATTATTTCAATATGATCTATGTGCTCTAATTTTTCTAAGAAAGTTCGTTAAATTGTTTTCACGATAAAGTTGTGCAATTTCATTTTCCAAAATTATTTTACAACTTTCTTATAATTCAACAATTATTTTTATACAGATATTTAACTTAAATTAGCTCAAAGCAATGGGTTTGATATATATAATATTTTTGTTTAAAATATCGGTACATTGTTAGGGAAGTGAAAGATTAACACACACACACACACATAGATTCCACAGGAAGCAAATAGCAAAAAACTACTTACTGACAAAAATATCTTTCTTACTGGAATTCAGGATAACCCGTTCCGAGGACCAGGGGATTTTTCCTGTTAAAACTAACTCCATTTGAAAATTCATATAAAATCATTGCTGTAATAAAATACGCAGAAATTTATAGCTTATAATCATTCCAAATTCTATACGTTCCAATTTCAGATTACACCGATGTGATTTCGGGCCTCAGAACGCTGAAAACACTATCTCACATATGATACCATGGGCCCAGAAGTGATTACGTATATGTGATCATGGTCCTGAACGAGATAAAGCAGAAAACTCACATAGATTTCAGATTTTATTTGTAGAAAATAAAACAAATCGAAAGAAAAATAAATTTATAATTTTTTTCATAGTTACCTAATTTTTTTTACTAGAAAGATTTAGGATATTTCTCTTGGCTCCATGCTTAGGGAGTTCTCTCAGTAAATCTGTTCAAGCACTTTTTTATCATCTTAAGACAGCCAGAGATGTAGAATGATATTTGCAATGAGATATTTCCTCTAAGAGCGAGATTAGTCTCTTCAGTCACTTCAAAACAAGGGTTGAAATTTGTGTTTTAGAATTCTGTTTTCTTATGTTATAAATAACTTACTTACACATAGGTTGGACTAATGGAGTTAAGTTGAGAGTTGTAATGTCTGGGTACTCTTGGCGATTGATTATTGAGTACTTGGCGCTTTTATCTGCACCTGTGGGAGGGTTGCTATTTGTAAGGAGATGAGCGTTGTCTTTTAAGTGTGAGAGGGATAAAAGAGGGTTCCGTTGTTTCTAGCGCGACGTACAGCGCTTGATTTCGTCGAAAAGTTTGGGAGAGGAAAATATATAAATGTCTTACCTGAGGCATAAATGGATTTTACTTTATAGAAATTCTTCAAGAAAGTCATCTTGTAGGCCTAGAAGATGATAATGAGTGCTACGCATAACAATCTAGATATAGAGTGGTAGATTCATTTCAAGCAATTGTTTTTGACAGTAGAAGAAAATTCTTCAATAATTCAAACAGCAAAGTGGTGCCGTGCTACACGAACTTTTTAGTTGGATTTATACATCACATTTAGCCTGCTGTTCTGAACAACGCTTCTTGAGGGCTCTTTGAGTCTCTGAATGATAGAGAACCTTGCAATTCAATTTTCGAATCACCATTTACAATGGCACAGAATAACAACGTGAAACGGTTTTTAGTTGGCCTGTATGCATTTGCATTTTTTTTCACTATTATATATATAATCATTCTCCTTCGGCATCTTTTTCTAGAGGAATCAGTGTCATCATAATTAAAAAGTATATATCTAGTAAAAGTATTCTATCTTCAGTATCTACAAATTTCTTAGTCATTGATGAAGTTCTAAGATGGTTTTGTGCAGAAGCTTACTGCTTCAAGATGTTTTACAATTATTTTGGAAGCAGTAGAAGTCGTGGCTTCCTTTAAGTATTTATTGATAATTCCAGAATATCGTTAATGATTTCAGCGAAAATCACTTTCGTTTTCTCGTAAATGAAGTTTTCATTAATAGCATCGCCTTATAATTGCCTTTCGTCAATCTAAATTAGAAGCAAACTTTCAATATCGTTGTGAATATGCAACAGTTCCTTTAACAGTCCTTTCATTCTCTGCTTGATCATGTCCGTGTTCTTGAGGATACTGCAAATCATTGATGTGGACCGATTGTATGTGCTTTCTAGATCAACCATTTTCAAACCTTGTTGTTGCTTTTCAATGATTTTACATTTCATTTCTACGATAATTCTCTTTTCTTTTGTGGTTGTCTTTTTGTTGCGTTTTCTTCAGGGACATTTTTGCTAGTGTTGTGTTAAACTCTTTACAATAACATGTCTGACTTCAAATTTGTAGGAAAGCTTTTAAGCATAAGTGAGAGCGAGATGCTCTACAAACGAGTGGCAAATAATGACAATTATTGCAAATCCATTTCGCTTTTTTTTTCATCACTCGTTAAGCGAATCAGTTTTTTTTTTCACAATTTGCTTTGCTTATTTTGCAAATTGATATGAGAAGCGGCCATTAAGTACGATTTCTACTGTACGTCGGTTTTATAAGGGCTCCAAAATTGAACGGAATGTAATGCCGGATAAAGAATAGATATAATTTGAATGTTTGAAGCAAAATAATTTTATTTTGAAAGAAAAACATTATTACTACACATCTTAAATCGTCAATGTATTTTCCACCATTTCTGTGATGTTTAAATGCCTTTCAGGAAACTTTTTGATGCTATCTTACAAAAAGATTTTTAGTTTTGTTGCAAAATATTTATTTAAAGAATTTTCAATCTATTTCTTCTCCTTTATCTCTAACTGTATTGTTGTGTGTGTGTGTGTGTGTGTGTGTGTGTGTGTGTGTGTGTGTGTGTGGTGTGTGTGTGTGTGTGTGTGTGTGTGTGTGTGTGTGTGTGTGTGTGTGTGTGTGTGTGTGCGCGATCTTCAAAATTTTGAAAAGCAAACCTAGGGTGATTTTTTAAAAATGTCTTTATTGAATCCCATTAAAAAGTGTTAAATATTTCTAAATGCAAAAGATTTAATGTCCGAAAAGTTACGTTTATATCCTACTTTTATTACATTTAAAAAAATAAAAATTTTATAATATCGCCTGATAAGATTATAGGTAACAACTCTTTATAAGAAGTTTCAGATTTTTAGCGCAGCACTCTTTTAAACTCAAATATACGTATTTTTAAGCTAAGAAATAATTTCAAAATGTTTCTGTTATGTCGAAAAATCAGGCACAATTCTACAATATTTAAAACAATACTCAAAAGACCTACCATTTTTATTAGAAGGAATAAAAATTAAATTTAAAAAAAAGAGATAAAAAAGGGCAAGAATGAAGTCAGAAAGAAAATACTAATGTTTATAAATAATTTGAAAAAGTAAAGAATGTGAAAACGTATGTAAAAAAAAAAATATATTAATTTAAAATACAGATATAATAAATGTTGAAAAGGGAGCTTTGGAAGCAATAAATTAGCCAATGTGGTTTCCTTCCACTTTATAACCAAATATCTAAGCGCGAATGCAATTATTTTTAAATTTTCAGTTCTGCCCAATATGTTCTATGTTACGGTTTAGATTTTACGAGCTCTAAGTATGTGGTATCACGAATTTAAAGCTTATACGAAAGTAACCTATGTATAGTCTGTGTAATTAATGTATATAACTGTGTTTTATGTGTGAATAAACTGTGTGCTATAAATCAACCAGCATTTCATCATTCCTGGACCGAAGATTTTATTCTAAATGAATACGCAACAATAAAGGTTTTAGAATAGCAATAGTTTCTGAATATTTTTTTTAAATCTGTTTTAGAGAGAATTGCCCCGTTTGCAATTTATATAGAAGAGCAATGAATTTTTTAATATTTGAAATTAACTTTATCAACCAGTGAAAAATATTCCATGACATAAGCAAAATACACAAAAAACAAACTAAAATTCTTCATATCATTTCGTCAAAAATTTTTATCAGGAAAAAATTTGCAAAAATAATTACTCGAAATCGAGATTTTTTTTTTTTTTTTTTTTTGTAAATATTAAGCAGACCTCTATATGTAATTTATTTTCATGATAGAAATAAAAATTTAATATCCAAAAGTAAGTCTAAAAGTTACTTTAACTAAATGAGACACAATATTACCTTTTTCTAAAAGTCATGGATACAGTCGATTTTTTCGGAGAACAAAACAAGTCTCTACAAGGGGAGGGCACGACTAAGAAAATTCATTTGAGGACGAAACTTTGTGTAATAGTAGTACTCATTTAAGGTGTTCAACCCTCGAAGTAATAGCGCGGAATAGCCAGTCAGTTAGGAGAAAATAACCTTCGCAATTCATACCTAGCTTTTATACAACTAAGTTTTAACTATCTCCAGCGATGCAGTGACATAGGTGGTATCGCATGTGTACCAAGTGGACGGTCGAGGTGGTTGGTTTTTTTGTTTTATTTTTTTTTCAATTTATTTAATTATGTTTACAATTAAATAAATTTATTTTTTAAACACTTATTAATTATTTTATATATTTATGAAGTAATATAATAATAATATTATATTTTATATATTATTCTACAGCAGAATGTCCTTTATTTGAACGTTTATTATCCAGAGCATCAAATATCCGAACCAAAGTCCGGATACGTTTTCGAACTGTGCAATGCACAACATTTGTTTCCTGTGAGGCCAAAATTGACGGGAAAAACCAAGGTGAGGGATATTTGGGGAATTTCAGCTGTGTGACTTGGTAAACATCTGCGCGGAATATTAGGTCAGTTTGTTTCCAAGTGAAAGGGTGTATACGTGCACTTTTGTTGAGTTTTTTGATGTAGGAACCTGGATGACATGCCAAGCAGAAGACTGTGGATTTCAAATGCTAAATGATGACGAGATTGTCCCTTCCTTGCATGAAGAATCCGACCCTGTCGACGATGAAACGGATGAAGACGAGGACAACAACAACGAAAGTAGCAAATACTGACGGGCTTTCTGCGTTAGATACAGCTGTGGAATGGTACGAACAACAATCAGAGTGCTGTCCTACTTCAACTACTCCTGCTGAAGAGAATTAGAGATCTTGCAGTGAAAAAACAGGTGTACAATGGTACAGCGAAAAATAAGTTATTATTTTCCCCAATCAAGGTAAAATTGCGACATTTTGTACCTATTTTGCTTTTTCTTCAAGCACATTCCCGCATGTGATGATTTCCAATATTTGTATAGTGTCCAGTATCATATACTGCATGGATCGCATTCGGTTTTCGGTTACCCGAACAATCGTGTCCGGTTTCAATTGATTCGGATAAACGACGTTTTACTGTATATGTAATATTCTATTTATAATATATTGTATTTTTCTTTATAAATCTATTTATAACTAATTTTTATATATAATAACATTTAACATTTATTATAATATATTTATAATAAATATTATATATGTATTAATAATATTATAATAATATATTTATATAATTACAGTAATTATTTTACTTTTTAAAATACAAATAACTATATAAAATATCATTTAATATCCAATAAATGTGGTTTAAATAAATTTGTTTCATTGTAAAAATAATAAAAGGAATTGGGAAAAAAGCAATCAATTCAAACGTGTGAGCATTATGCAGGTGAAAGAACGAGTTGGCTCGTCTCCACCCCAATTTTAAGGGAGAACACTATGGGGGTCCTCAGGGGCCTCCCATATCTCTTCCCCTTCCACCAATCTCACGAGAGGACTTGCGGCTCGACGGCTATTTAAAGTACCCCCATACCGCGAAAGCACTATACATTTACCTTCCATGTTTTCTCTTAGATTCCTCGGCTCAACATCGACGTCTATACCTATACCTACTATACCGGATTGGCTGCCGGCCACAAGTGTTTTATGGCAAACTTCACACAAATATATCTTCCTGCAAATTATATACATAGCGTCAGCAAATAAATATGTATGTAAACTTACATTTAATGTAGAAAAAGATAAAATTATTAAATAAAGAAAACATACAATGATTTTATTTCTAACATGTTCCTTCACAAGTCTATTTATTTTTACAAATATTAATTTCCTTTAAAGGACAAACATCCGTAATTATTTTGAGATCTATTCGAATTTATTACTCTCAAGTGAATGCAGATAGAAACCGCTGGTAGACTTTATATTGCGGGAATTCAGTTTCTTCACTAATATTTTAAGCTATGCATATTTGTTTTTTAATATTTTTCTTTATCGTCTCTTCTTTTTCTTTCAACCTTGACATAGTTATTACGTACAACTTTTTCCTCTAAAAATAGTGAATCGCGTGCGTAAAATTCTTTCACATCTTTCCCAGACGTGTCTAATTTCATAATTGAAATATTATCTTATCAGATTTCGTAACATCCGTGCTAAAAACGGAAGGTCAAATATTTATACCAAATCTTCTTAAACGGAATGCCCTTGCAAGAGCTACCATATCCGTTTTCATATACATTCGAGTAACAAGTTAACGATAACGAGGCGTGGTTCGTTTTGACAGTTAAATTGACAAGGTGTGAAAAATTAATCAAAATTATGTAATATGTGCATATTATTTTTTTCTAAGATGATACTACTTCGGAATAAATACGAGTTGTCTTTTTTTGAAAAGAAATCATTCTTATGTTTTTATTATGGTAGGTCGTTACTCCCACATTGACAGATATGAATATTTTGTGTGTGTGTGTGAGATTAATAGTCCTCTTCATAAATATATACACATTTTACCAATTTTTTTTACTAACACTAGGGGAAGAGGCCCTTGTCTGCCTAATGGTGGACCATTGCCCATTGTACCCATCATACAACCGTTCATTGCTCAAATTGGAAAACCTAATTTACATGTATTATAAAGTTCTAATTTTCAACTAATCTCTTTAAAAATTTCTGACCTAATTTTTACCTAATTTACCTTACATTTATACCTAATGTATAAATAAATTTATTACAGCATCAAGAAAACCCTTTTTTAATACATGAAAAGAAAGAGATAAAAAAAATGCTGGTAATCAACACAGAACTAAATTCTACAGAACTATTCTCAATCTTAAAAACGTACTGGGCAAGTGCGAAAATGCGCCAATACAATCTCTCCTTCACAGGTCCGAAATCGGTTCGGTTACCACAACTGGCACGCTTAAAAATTTTGGGGAAAACGCAAAAAATTAAATCGCGCCAAGCAGTGAACGATCCTGCACTTTATTCCTTAAAAAAGGCACTTGTGATGTCATTTTTTTTTTCGTCGTGAAGAGTAAAGGTTACAATAGGATTTGAGGAAAGTCGTAGTTGATCGTGCCAAATCGTATCGTCACATGTGGGGTGCTCAAAGCCACGGCTAACGACAGGCGTCACTTAGCCCTTTGCCACGATGAATTTTGTGGGCCTCGATCTGGCCTTTACTGACCATGTGGGATTAATAACAGCAACAACAAATGTTATTGGTCAAAGCTCACAAACAGGTTTGTTGTTTTTGAATCATAGACTTAAGAGTCCAAATGTAACGGGTCTGATACTTTTTAAGTTTGTCGAGTTCAATCTTCACACTGACATGTTGTAGAAGTTTGGAAAAGGAGGTCCGAGTTTAAGGTACCGTCCTTCTTCCACTGTGGATCTCTCCGTTTCCTGTAGCTACTAGATTCCGATGAAATATTAATAAACAATTATCGTATCATCCGGTGTATATAACGCATACCAGCATAGTAAAAAACCTTGACTTACGCTCCTTCGACTTCCGTGAATTCGGAGATGTGCGATTTTGAAATATCGTTGATTTTTCTTTTGTTTGAGCGCAACACTTCTCGATTACTAACTACGCGTTTCCAGTTTAGCTAACGTATATGTTCGGACGTACTCGAGAAATCGACGCTTAGCTATAATTTGATTTGTGTTGTTTATTTCTTATCTACTGAGTGTGTGTTTGTTATTGCATCTTTAAATCGGTACATCGTATTTGTTATAGTATTACGTATATCTAAGATTTGAGATACGACTATGTCATCCAAATGAAGTAGAGCCCCTGGGTCTATAAATGAAGTCTTTAGACCCAGTTTATTCAGAAAACCGAATGATAGTGTGTTGAAAATTTGACAGAAGACATCAGTTTAATTGAAAAAGGGTTACAAATTTAGAAAATATAGACTCCAACGAAAAGCATATTTTTTCAACAAAACAAGGGATGAAAAATTATTAGCATGCTAAGAGGAAATTTTGTGGGTGAAAAAAATCTTTGAGCTGACAGAATACTTTATTGGATTCTGTGTGTGTGTGTGTGTGTGTGTGTGTGTGTGTGTGTGTGTGTGTGTGTGTGTGGTGTGTGTGTGTGTGTGGTGTGTGTGTGTGTGTGTGTGTGTGTGTGTGTGTGTGTGTGAAACTTCCTACATAAAAATAACTTTCTGATTTTGTATTTGCACTAAAATTTTATTAAATTTATTTGTTCTAAATATTTATTTTCTTTCGTCTCCGACCCCCAACTAAAAATAATTTATATGTATTTACATGCGAAATTATACCCTAACATACGCGGTAATCATTCAGTCCCACCTATCACATAAGTTTGGGGTATTATTGTACTTTCAAACAATACTTTCTAAGTTCTAGGCATATTCACCGTATAACGCGCAACTTTTTTTTTACAAAGAAATACGTAAAGTACATTACACAGAAGAACAAGTGCATAATTAACCTTCTTGTGGGGAGTTATTTTATCAAAGCAGTTTCAAAAATTGCATATGGTTTTATTACGTATTTCAAATCTGGATATTAAATCTACATTTTAAAATGAAACTATACAAAAAAATTTTGCAAAAAAGATTTTATTTTAAAATATAGAATTAGATCATCAAAATATGAACATAAAAACATAAATGAAAACATAAACAGAAACAGTACGGGTTACACAGCTAAATAGTCGTAAAAAATACATACCCGTGAAAATCACGGGTTGCGCAAATTTTGCTACATCTTCGTTGCCCGTGGAAATCGCGGGTTGAGCAAATTTTGCTACATTTACGTTGCCCGTGTAAATCGCGAGACATGCAGCGAGAGAAATAAAGCATAGAATAAAATTTAACTTGTCAAAAATCATTTAAAAAATACAGTACATCTAACAATCTAGTGGAATGGAAGATGATTATTTATGCGTGCAGTAACAGAGATGGAGAAAAAAATGAAATAAAATTCGATGATATGCATAAAGATTTGACTTTATAGTGACGAATATTCAATAAGGAAAGTTCATAAGGTATGCCACTTCTTTCAAATAAGAAAAAATTTAGATAAACTTAGAAATCTAGTTTTCTTATGATCATCTTTTCTTTATTTTCAAAGATATCATTTTTATTTCACGCGCACACTTAAATATTAATCTTATTTTTTTTTGTATCAAAGGTTTGCGTTTTACGCTAGAGGATATGGTTATTAACCTATGTTGTACTTCAAATACAAAATAATAAGTTTTTTGTAACATTTTTTTTTCGGGGGGAGGAACATTTATTTTCACTCAAATTTATCGACTATCTTATTTTTTTCAATTCCTTATATTAGTTCACTCTCTCCCTTTATATACATACATACATATAAAAACAAATTTTCAATCGTTAATAAAATACTCTCTAATCATCCATTCAAGTTCGAAGACATTTTTTAAAATTTGTAGTAGATGACACTTGATGTTAACACAGTGTTTTCTAACAATTGTTCATTAATTATATTTAAAAAAATTAATAAAGAGTAACAAGTAAAAATAATAGTCCAGCAGCGTATGTAAAAAGGAAAATCGTTCGTTGCGCCCTTGTAGCGCAATGGATAGCGCGTTAGACTTCTAATCTAAAGGTCGTGGGTTCAATTACCACCTGGGATGGCCTAATTTCTCTGATTGTGAGTTGTTTTTACAATATTATTTTATTTTGAATAATTAAATTTAAATAATGAATAAATAGGAACAAACAAAAATAATAATCCGACACCATATATAGAAAGGGAAATGGAAAATTGCAAGGAAAATCGCTTTCTTTTTTGCCACTTAATATTGTGATTGTCATATGTTTTATTCATATTTATATTAATTGCAACCATTTAACAAAAAGTAACTAAAATAAAAAATTTCTTCGTTAACCTAAGTAGGAATTGACTTAAAAAAATTTATATTTCTTGTTTAAATGTAAACTACTTCGACTTCAATACCAACTTCTTTGAAAGAACGTACTTTGTTATCTAGAATTCGTAGGAAGAAATAAATCATCATAACATCGGGCATGTTGTATTTCGATAAGCTCCGAGTATATCATCAATGATCGTTCGAATTTTCTCAATATAAGAAGAGAACATCTGTGATAGCTATCGCCGTGAGCAACAGCAGGCGATTCACACTGAAATAAATAGAACAAAATAAATGCGGAACATCTCTGAAGAAAAGTCAATTTACCGCCTTTCTCTCTGCGTCTAGTATTCTTTCTTTTTTCTGTCTTGAAGTAGTCCTTGACCAATTAATGGAGCTATTACCTGAAGTAATTTCTCCAGAAATACAACTCAGCTTTTTTTCATTCAGTGGAACTTTCCGATGAGTCTTTCACTTGATAGAAAATCGTTTGTACTTTATTACTCCATTGTTTTATCTTTTCAGAAAGGAAAGAACTAATTCAATTCTTCTTCGAATCTCGAGATTTATTACCTCTATTGGGCAATCGTCGAGAGACACATCATCCAGTTTCATCCTGAACAGCTTCTTCACGAAAAAAAGATTAGTTGCAGAAAAAAATAAACTTCGAACTATTTCTTTTAACAAAGAAAGTTAGAGGAAGGAAGAAAAGAAGACCGAAAGCTAACTTTGTCTCATTTTTTTTGTAAATAGGTGTCGAAATTTATTTTGGAAAGCTCTTCGACCATGATCCCTCACACTCCATTGGATTATTTGCAGTGGTATTAAATTACTTGCAGAGGCGTAGCTACCAATGGGCTAGGCGGTGCCGTGCACCGGGGTCCTCGGACCCTGACTATCAAACAAAAAAAAACTTGCGATAATTTCTCCCACATTTAAGAAAAAATATAAAAAGTTGCAACATAACTGTAATCAGGGCAACTCTCAGTTGAGAATAATTTCGAACTTGTAAGGTATTCCCCTAAATTATTTCCTTTGTTTGTACAGTGTTGCGAACATTACTTATTGAAAAGTTTGCATTATTTTTCCATTTTCATCATTTTCTAACTGTTACTCTGTTTCTTTAAAACAGGGGTGGCCAACCCGCGGCACGTGAGCGACACTATGGCACGGTGGAGTTGTAACTGTGGCACGCGAAGACTTACTGAAAATTTTTTTAAAAAGATAATAAATAACCATTTTTTACAATTTTATTGAAGTGGGTTTGTCTCAGACAAACAGCCTCAAAATTTGGATCAAAATATGTTTGGGAATAAATGTTTCCTGCTATATGCGAACATAATAAAATAAATATCACTCAAAACTAGCTGATGTGCATCTGTAATAACCTAATTTTATTAGCATCTGTAAGAATTAATCCTAATATAGATGACTTGGTAACAAGAGTAGTAATTCAAAAGCCACATTAAGTAAATACTGAGAGTTTAATAATTATTTTGAATTAAATGATTCAAATTACTCATTTTTATTTTATACATACGTAACCTAATTGAGATTGAACTTGTGAAAAGTTTTTTGAACTTTCGTCTTATTTATTAGATTATTTTTAAATTTCGACTACATAGACTTGCATTAAAAAACGTGCTATTAGCGTAAAAATCCTATAATAATCTACACTCATGTCCATAAATTAAGGGTAATTCAGAATCACACAGAAATTGAACTCTAAAATAAAAATTTCACCTGTAGAATTATCACACACATCTTGAAGAAGAATATGCAAATTACAGGAAACCACCAGATGGCACGAATAGTACGTCACAATGACGAGAGTGTAAGAGAGAGGTATATAAGGAATGGTGGCAAAGAAGTAAAATTGTTCACAAGCACTTTAAAAGCCTTTCAGTGCAATAACGCATAATTATGGTACAAAGGAAGCATTTGGATGATTTTTACGTAGCAGAATTATAGGACGACTGGAATATGGACGTACCCAGCTGGAAGTATCCGAGGAACTTGGAATCACCCATAGTGTCATCACCAGGATTTGGCAACGATTCCAAGACGATCGTAATGTGAGTAGATGTTACAGCACAGGTCGCCCCCGAGTTACAACACCGAATGAGGACCGGTATTTGGCAGTTACTGCCAAAAGAAACAGACGGAGAACAGCATCAGACCTATCTCGTTAGCTCTCTTCAGCTACCGGTACGACAGTTTCAAGGCAGACCGTGTACAGGCGCTTAGGGCACATTGGTCTATATGCTCGTAGGCCTGTCAGATGTGTTCCCTTACCGCAACTCACTGTCGCCTGCGATTAACCTGGAGTAGAGAGCATGCATTGTGGACACCGCAACAGTGGTCTTGTGTGATGTTTTCCGACGAGTCCAGATTTAGTTTAAGTCTGACTCTCGCCGGACTTTCATATGGAGAGTGCTAGGTACCCGTTACCACCAAGAGAACACCATTAAACGACACCGTTACGGTGGTGCAGGATGGCTCGTTTGGGAGGAATTATTCTTGGTTCCAGAACTGACCAGCATGTCAGGGTGTAGCGATGAAGGCACATCTATCGGATGTCATTCTGGAACAACATGTACGTTTGTTTCGGGCGCCATGAGTGCTGAATTTCTGTTTATGGATGACAACGCACGTCTTCACCGTGCAAACATTGTAGACGAATGCCTTCAATCGGAGAATATCACCCGTATGGATTGGCCAGCATACTCACCGGACTTGAATCCAATAGAGCATGTGTGGGATATGCTTGGCTGACGAATTGCAGCCCGTCAACACCCTCCCACCTGTCTACCGGAACTTCGGAGGGCATTGCTTGATGAGTGGTGTAATATTCCCCAAGATCAGATTGATAATTTGATACTCAGCATGCGTAGGCGTTGTAAGGCCTGTATTGCATCGTCCGGGAGACATACTCCGTATTAACCATCATACTAACCATGTTATACTGTTTTTTGTAAATAGGTTCTTTTTTGAAATTGCTCCAGGGAGTAAAAATCGCAATTTTTATTAATTATGTCAAACATATAGCATCTTTTTTGCTCTTTACCTTTTGTTTAATAAATAGACTTTACAAATAAGTCAAATTTGTTTTGCTTCTGTCTCTTTCTTTGCCTGAACTTCATTATCCTTAATTTATGGACATGAGTAATAAGTAACCTTTTTGCACATCTTTTTATTGGAAAATTTGGAAGTGTCACGCATAATCATTTTTTATCAAATATAGTGGCACTTTTCCCAAAAAGGTTAGCCACTTCTGTGCTTTAAAAAGAATTCTAATAATATTGTATTATATTTTCATGCATATTTTTTGTATCATTTCCTGTTTATCACGTGTTAAATGGAACCTAAGTAATCACTAAAGTTCACACAAGAAACTCAGCCACATATATATAAGTAGTATGTAGTTTTGATTCCCTATATATATGTTCTCTGCAGAGCACAATAAAGGGCTGATGTTAAAGTAGCTTTGTATACATAAAATACTAATATATTTTTACTTTTTTACTTCATAAAATCCAACCAAGATAGGACCCCTCGTCTTCGATTGATTGATTTTGCACCAGGGCCTTTGGATACCTAGCTACGCCTCTGATCCTTGCAGTTATTGCTTACTCTCATTCAACTTCTAATCATTTTATGAAATTGACATAATGGAGTCAAGTTCGCTATCGATCGCAGTATATGGAGAAAAAAACTTTTTTAATCTGAATCTATCTACTGCGGAATACATGCTCTATGGCAGAGGGGGGGAGCAACACCTCTCAGGTGTTGGGTGGGCAGACTTTTCAGAGGTGTGTTCTACTTCGAATGTTTTCAAGGTGTTGAGGTCCACCAAAGGGTGCAATTGTGGCCATTCTGTATTGAAATTGTATTTTTTCTTTTCTTAAGATTGTGACGGATCTTTACGCCAATTCTCTTGGGGAATCTTTGGGCTAGCATTCGCGTTAATTCATAGCCATCCCTCTCAAGAAGAAACCCTGATATGGAGATTAGTTTGTCTATATAAAGTCAGAGTTTTGTAATTGTAAGAAAGAAGGAGCGGAGAAACTGTTGCGGCTTTACGAAGGTGAGATATAATTGATTTTCATAACTTGATATAAGAACGGAGTTTGCCACTGTACTAAAGTAGTGGAGCTATACAAGCTAGTATTATCGTAAAACCGTTTTTCCATCTTCCGCTGATGTTGTTTAATAGGTTCTGTTACAAATTAGTAGGTGTTCTCTCATCACAATAAATATATAATCGTAAAAAGTATTAGAATGTCAATTTTTTTTAAACACACAACTTTACTTTTAGTTTTAACCATTATGATCTCGATGAGAGTGGGAAACATTTTAAGCAATGAAATGTTCGTAGAGGTGGCAGGCATAACTACGAGATCAGGATTTCTTTTTAAAAATGATTTATTAAAAATCAAAATCATGGTACTCTTTACTGGAGGAAAGTAAATGTAAAAGATACTTCTAATAAAAATATTGACAGAAAATAATACATTCGAACCCGATCTCATTTCGAACTGATTGCAGAAACATATAAACATCTGATCATCGTCATCTTCAGTTGAATATTTATAATAAGTTCCAATTTGCTTTTATGGTGTTTCCAACTGCAGATGACTAAACGTACACGAATCGGGTTCAAACCATTTGAGATTCAAATCTGAGATTATGGCATGAACATTGGAAAACCTTTAACATGTAAATTTTTACAAACTGTTACTCATAAAAATATTCTGAAATACCTAAACTCCATTTCCCCTCTGGGAGTATTTAATATAAAAATTAATTCTCCATATTTTATTTTTTCCTTCATCTGTATAACATCATATTTTCCGCATAAATAAGTTTTAAAACTCTGAAAAAAAATATTTGACCACCCTGATATAGTACATACTAGATAATTCAAATAATTACGACTGAGAAGCGAAAGTATTCTTCTCATTAACTTGATGCAATACATCATGAAAATAGATGAAGAACACGCGTTCTATTTCTTAAATATTCACAAGAAACCTAATTGGGAAAATTATGGTTATCAGAGTAGAATATAATTCAGCAAATTAACAAAAAAGGGTGCTCGAAATTACCTTTCAACCGGTTTAATAGCAAGTTAGGCAACATTATGCTCTGAATGCTAAGCAATGTTCCTTTCATTTATTGCTCTGTTAGGCCTTTATATTATGAAACAAGTGATCTTTTTATATCTAAATAAAAAATATCCTTTCAAGGCAATGATTTGAACAATTATTCTTATCAGTTTTAATTGTATTCAAATCTGCATATATTGTACAGAACCAGTTTATATTAGATTTATATTCAATCATTGTTTCAAATTTTTAAACTCTTCTATAACTTGCTTTATTTTTTTTAAATAAAAGATATAAACAAGTATATTGTCAAAAAAATTTAAGTCAATTCCTACTTAGGTCAATAAAGAAAAACATAATTTTAGTTACTTTTTATTAAATAATTACAATTAATATAAATATGATATACATATGACAGAATCACAATATTAAGTGTAATAAAAAGTGATATTCCTTGCAGTTTTCCATTTTTCTTACTATATATGGTGTTAAACCAGCGATACTCAACCTGCGGCCCAATGAGCCTTTTTAAATGGCCCAGTCATGGCTCATTGATCTGAGCAATTCAGTTATTTAAGAGCAATGTATTAAAATTCTAGCAGGAAATTTTCTTTGTTAAGAAATCAACTGTACCGATTTTGCTTTTTGCTGTTGATGTCGCACGGGTGCGAATTGATATTATTTTTCTATTTGTAACGGTTACGGTTACTGATAACAGACAACAATGTGGAGTAGCGGCAATTTTATGAGTGGAAATAATTTTTAACTATCTTTCATATCTTACAAGCGAAAAATATTCGAAGAAAATATATTGTTTAAAGACGATTGGGAGGTTGAATATTTTGTAGTGAAAAACAAACGTGAAGCAGAGTAATTGCGTGTTGTGTGTGTCTATGTTTGTGATTTGTCACGAAAGTGTTGTATGTAAAAAATACCAATAAAAAAGAATCATTCAATGACATCCTTCGTTAAAGATCTCTTTCAAGAGGTTGTAAATAGGATTTCTTGAATCTTTACAACAGAAACAAAAAATTTTGTCAGTAGTAATATCACAGCGGTAACAGACATCCTGGGAAGTTTGTTACATTATTGGTAAACATATGAAACAGTTTACTGATGCAGAAGTTGTGAAGGAAGTGCTCCTTAAATGATTTTAAAATTCAGTGTTAGTGACAATAATAAAAAATATATATATAAAATAACAATTAAAAAAAGTAAAACAAGAGTTATCTTGGTCTTAAAAGCATTGCTTCCTACCCCCCCCCCCAATTTATACTCATGTTGCGGCCCGCGTGAAATAGCTGACATATGTTTACGGCCCAGCAGAAAAAAGGTTGAGTACACCTGTGTAAGATTCTTTTTTGTTACTATTTATCCACAAATAAAATTTATTATTCTAATAAAATAGTACAGTAAAAAAGAAGTCACATTCTCCGAAATTAAGCAATCCCAGATGGTATTCGAACCCAAGACCTTTAGATAAAAAGTCCATCGAGCTATCCATTAAACTACAGGGTCACAACGAGCGATTTTCATTTTTATATATGGTGTTCATTTATTAATTTTATTTGTTACTAATTATTCATTAATTAATGAATAAATGTTCGAAAAAACTGTATTAACATCTAGAGTCATCCACTACAAGTTTTAAAAATGTATTTGAACTTGAGTGGATGAAACAAAGTATTTTACTAACGATTGAAAATTTGAGGACAAGGTATGTATATATATAAGGAGAGTGTTAACTAACGGTAGAATTGAAAAAAGAACCAATAGAGCAGCGGTTCTTAAACTTTCGATCACCTCGGACCCTCTTTGTGCATCAACCAGAAATCACGGACCCTCAAAAAATTATGAACCTCCCTGACTTTCAAAACATGTTTGAATTATTTAAAAGTTCCTCAGTAGTCCAAAGACTGACTCTGCTATTTATGCACTTTTTTAACAATTCATTTTTTTTCTTTTAAGAAAACAGTGAACATCTAATTATATCTGTATAAAAACATATTACAAAATACTAGTTTCAAATAAATAAACTATGTAGGTGCAATTCCACTAGGCAATAAAGTTGGATGCAATCGTTATCATATTGTCGTACATTGTGAATTCAGTTCTTATTCTTTGCACATGTGTTTCAATCATACAGTAAGACCCCGCTTAACGCTGTTTCGGTTTAACACTCTTATATTTGAATTGTGGGATTCCCCGAAATTGCACGCAGTGTTAGACTTCCCGATATTCGAAGCAGTTTATCTGTGTGTCTTCTTTCCTGCAGCGTTAAACGAACGTATTTTTATCTTTTGAAACATTTGTTGACGTTACTGCAAGTATAAATTTATATAATATAGCGATTGCTATAGTGACAAATATTATGATCTTTAATTTTTATAATGGGTGAGTGTGGTCAACAAAGGGTTCGTTCTAGAGTATCTATTTTTTCTAAACTCAAAATTTTTCTTTGCATCGGTGGTTCATTTTGTATGAATATAATTTTTGAATTCTAATCTTATCTAGTAAGTCTAATTAATCCATCAAGCGACACTCGCTGCTTTATTTTAAAATAACTTTTTAATAACGCGAGACAAAAGCAGCATACACTATGATGAACAGACAGAGCTCTAACAAGCAGTTAATTTCTAAGAAACAAAATATCTGCACTTGAACACGCAGTAATGCACAGTTCAGCAAAAAGTTTCCTTTAGTGTTGTTAAGTGGTGTGAATTTTATTTGTTTTTATATGTATATTCGTTCATTATGTTTCTATATTTGTAAGAAACAAATTTTCGTTTTATTGTTATAAAAAACATAATTAATAAATGTAATGGTAAAATACCTGATCAATTTTCTATCCATCTTCCCCTAACTCCATTATATTTACACGATGAGATAACCTCGTTTAACGCTGTTTCATATTACGCTCTACTTTGATAGAATGTATAACCCCGCGTTAAGCGGGGTCTTGCAGTACATTTTACGCTTTAGACATAGCTATGTAGTTGTAAATAATAAAAAAGAGCTAAATTAATATTCTTTATCGAAATATCGAAATACATGTTACAGTAAATATTTTTATCGGGGACAATTGAGTAAACTAGCCTAGGATGGCAATCTTTCCATTTTTTAACCAGGTCTTTCAGAGTCAGCAAAAGATGGAAACCTTAAAATTTGATGAAAGACCTTCGCGAACCCCTAGCTTCGGACCCTCGGGGTCCGCGAACCGCAGTTAAAGAACCACTGTAAAAAAGTACAGTTATAAATTTGAGTAATAAATAATTCCCACTATAATAAAACTACAACGTGATCTGCACTGATTGATCAAGGTCAAGCTCGAAGATTGTTGCGTGCGTATGTATGAACTCGATCACCGAAAGTCGCCCCTTCGGAATAGCCCCATTGCGTGCACATCATTTATTCTTGACATCCAATTCACGACATATGTGATTGCCTTTTTTTTTAATTATTATACATACTAGCTGGTATACCCGTTCTTCACACGGGTTAATCGAAAAATTAAACGATTCAGATTGAAGGATAAAGAAGTTATTAATGAGTTAATTTTATGTGAAGTGCAAATTAAACAAAAAAAAAGTTTTTTGCATATCTCAGCTGAACAAAAAAAAACCATATTTGTTAGATTTTAAGTCTGTAGATCTATTAGCTTATAAAAAGGAATTTTTTAATTTATAATCCCCCCCCCCCCGTAACTCTCTTGTGGATCTATTTTTTGAAAAAAACCCTTCCTGAGCTAATCTCTGCTCAGCAAAAGCGCACACTGTTACATATTTTGTGTAACGACCGCTTACAATAGTGTAAATAATTTACATCATTAATATTACTTTCTGTTGTATTTACTAAAATTGTAATATTCGCAAACAACGCCGTTCCTTACATTTTAATGGCAATTCAATGGAAACATAGCGAAATGATGACTAAGAGCCAAGTTGGCGGAATTTTTGGCGACCTTGTTGGCAACTTGCCGATTGATTGAACGTTACAGAAGTGGATATGCTGTAGCGCCTCCTGGTGGGAAGCTGTTGGAGGGAATCGAGGTCATGTATTTAAACATCCATTTATATATACACTGGTGTCCAAAAGTTAAGCATAACTGATAATTATGTGAATAAAGAAGGAACTGTAAATCAGAATGGCGGGAAACGTGATATGCGAGTGTAAAATGGTTATAAAATAAGGAAGCAAATCAAAAGAATGAGAATAATTAATTTTATTATCCAAAGTAGCAGTTTGAAAGAAAACTGAGCATAGCAAGGATTCACACTTTAAAGAAAAAATGAAAGAAAAATTAAATAAAATACTGCTGCTGCAGTTTAATAAGGCGTATGGTCACCTCTGACAGCCAGGAAAGCTGCACAGCGATTCACCATACTTGCTATGAGAGGATGAATGAGTTGTGGGCTCAAACGGTTCCAAGCTTCTTGGAGAGCTCTCTTCAGTTCTGTAACGGAGCTTGGTGGGTGCGAAAGAGCTGTAATTTGTCTCCCGAGCATATCCCATACATGCTCGATAGGATTTAAGTCAGGGACGTTCGCAGGCCACGACATGCGCTGGAGGTTTTCCGTTTCAAGGAAGTCATCAATCAGCACCACTTGGTGACATGGCGCATTATCATTCATGAATATGAAGTCAGGACCGACAGCACCTCGAAACGAGCGAACATAAGGCCCAAGAACTTCGTCTCTGTATCTTTGAGCAGTCACAGACCCCGTGTCAAAGAAATGGAGGTCTGTGCGGCCGTCCATCATGATGCCTCCCCATACCATTACTCCCCATAATGGAAAATGATGTCTTTCCGTTATGTTTCTTGGTTCAAAACGTGTTCCACGTTCTCTCCATATCATTACCCGCCGAGAATCACTACTCAGACTAAACCGGGACTCGTCACTGAACATCACTCTGGCCCACTCTCCCACACTCCAATGTTGATATTTCAAACTCCAGTTCAAACGAGCGCGTTTATGCGCAGACGTGAGGGGAATGCAAACTGCTTGTCTTCTGGCATACAGGCCAGCATGATTGAGTCTCCTGTAAACAGTTTGTCTCGAAATTCGTATTCCTGTGGCGTGTGGCGACTGTGAGCGCCGAACCCAGTGCTCTTGCAGTACTGCCCCTCTGACGTCATGCACTTATAACAAGATATCGGTCTTAGCGAGAGGTTGTGACTCTTGGTCGACCTGATACTGGTTGTCGGGTAACATCTTCCGTTCTTTGAAACCTCTGCCACAGTCTTGAGATCACAGACTGGTCCACATTCAGAATTCGAGACACTTCGGTTTGTGATCATGAGGATTCCAGCATTCCAACGATTCTTCCTTTCGTAAACATGTCCAAATGGCGTATTTATGCCATCATTCACCTTGTTTGATGGTTAACAACGTTCCTTCGCACAGCAGTTGCACGAAACTTGTCTGAACTGCCTATGCTGCGTGAATCGGTTTATCCGCGTTCCGACATGCACCGGTGTTTCGCGCAGGACGTAGTCGACTGAAAAGTTTTGCATAAACCCAATGTTTCTTCTTCACCCAATTAATATCCGCAAGAAATTTAGAATAATTTTACGAATATTTACTCCATGTTTTTCGCATTTTACGATTTATACTTAAATTTGGACACCAGTATATATGGGTAAAATCAGTTTTGGCCCATTTATATTGAAAGAAATAGGAAAAATTTCAAACATCGTGAAATTTTATCAGTTGGTGGATCGTCTTAGTTAGGAGAAAAAACATTATTGTTAATCGGAACCTGCTTACTAGGAAAATATGTTCTATAGTATGGGGATAAGAAGAAAAATTATTTAAAAGGAATAATTTTAAAATTTAATACTGCAGAAAAAGGATTGATTTTTCCAGAAAATGGAAACAGATTTAGCTGTAGTTTAATTTCATTATAGACTCAAAATAAGATTAAAACAATTTCAGCAATATAAATAACCACAAGTGATGATTATTGATGGGAATAGATTCGTATAAATAGTACAATATACATATATAGAAACATTTCATAACCCTAGCTCTCTCTCGACCCTCAAGTCGATCCTTCCAATCCAAGCTTTTTCCGTCTTCCGCTTAATAGTGCACATTATTTTCAGCAGTGGGATTTTTGAACATTCATTACTGAACAAGCTGCTGCATATACCTGATACTTTTTTGTAATTATTAATTAGATATTCTCTCATCGCAATAAATGTTGGAAAGTATTAAAATGCCTGTTTTTCTTTGACTTTTTATCGTAATAAAGCTTAAATACCTAAATTTCCTTCCCCTTGTAGATATACTTAGCATAAAAATGAATTTTTATAACATTTTTTCTTTCATGTACATTTCAGAGAACTTCTGTTCCAGATAGGTAGGTTTTGAAGTTCTGAAGAAAAAAAAGTTCGATCCACCCCATTGAACATGGAACACGATTTTAGGCTTCTGCTCATTGGATGCAATGATGTCAAGGGATATATTAAAACGAATTCTCAGTTCTTTGATGATGGCTATTTTATCGGCAGAAGTACGTGTATACGAAGAAGAAAGTGAAAAAAAAGAAAATATACAAGCAGAAATAAAACTAGCATATTCAATAATCTTAAGGTATATTATTGAATGACAAAAAGGACATATATGAATTGATTGGAAAAATTATCCAAATGAAAAAAATGGAGTCTTGAAACAAGGGTAAAATTCGGAAACCATATTTTGTGAGACATGTTTGTTTGGGGGAGAAAAGGGGAGGGGGAATGGGGTAAAACACTTTGACTCATTTTCTAGTTAAAAATATTTTCTCTTCGTTTTGTAAACATTAGACAATACAATATTCCATAATTTTTACAAGATATATCTTTTTTATTATTTCTCGTTAATTTTAAGTAAATTTACATATATTCGTGTTTTGACAGAATTAGATAGGAAAGAATTATTTACATTTTTATTGAACTAATATTTCACTCAACTTGAACTCATTTAATGCATATTACTTTAAAATAACTCATTAGCAGTATTAAGGCTAATCCTTGTATATAGTGATCTGATAATTACTTTAAATACCTTTGTATTAATATAATGATTAATACAAAGAAACGTTTGTATGTATGTATTAATATAATGATTATATACATACAAATGTTCCTGCAAAACATTTGATCAAGCAAGTTTTCTCAACCTTCTAAGGTCCATCCTTAATAGTTTTGAGCTCCGCATATGTGATGTAGTCTTGGATGTGTAGTTTGTAAAGGCGCTCGAGTTGTTCTTGACTTGTTATATCAACACCAAATTTCGCTGCATTGCACTCACCAACGCGTTTGTCGTATATCCCGAATTAGTCGTACCTTTTATTTAAAGCAATATTTACACAGACATTATTGAGTCTTGGAAATTTAGGGAAGAGATGTGTGTGTGTGTGTGTGTGTGTGTGTGTGTGTGTGGTGTGTGTGGGTGTGTGTGTGTGTGTGTGTGTGTGTGTGTGTGTGTGTGTGTGTGTGTGTGTGTGTGTGTTTGTGTGTGTGTGTGTGTGTGTGTTGTGTGTGTGTGTGTGTGTGTGTGTGTGTGTGTGTGTGTGACCAATACATCGTCTATGAAAATGCTTGAAATTATATATTCACAGAACACTCTTAATGTTGTGAATGAAGGAATGGTGAATACTTTAATAATTTCAAAGAAAATTCACGTTAAAAAAACTATCTGTAGGGCACTCACTTAGCATTCCGTATTCAATATCTGTTAATTCCCATCTCGCAGCCATAATCCCTTCAGAAAATTTTTACATGAATCACCTGAGTACAAATGAAAACACTGACATTATACCACCTATTTATACATGTTCTCTCCATCTGGATATTTGCATACTACTATCCCATGATTTTGACACTGTTAAAGAAAAAAGAGTCTACAATATTTTTTTAAAAAATCTTGTTTTTCCCCTTAAATAAGGTGACACCATACCAAGACAATTAAAAAAACGATCAAAGTCATCTTTATTTTCACTGAAATCGAATTTCTGTCCTTTTCTCGATATGGGTGTACTCAGAGTTAATAATCAAAATATTAAGTTGACTCTTTGAAGGAAGCTCTGCGAATATATTTAAAAAGAAAAAAAAAATACATTTAATTTATTTCTTTGAGAAATCTTTAAAATATTCATTTAAAAGTACGATGCATTAAACTTATACTGCAGAAAAAATGTATCATACATTTTGGGAAAGCAAAGATTATTATTTTTCGTGGAACATAATTACATTGAAAATTAAATTTCTGAATATTTTTTATTTAATTAAATATAAAATCTTTGTGTAATTAAGTCCGTCTCAATGTTATTTTTTGATTCTGCTTTTAATTATAAATGTAAAAATTATTTTTAATTTAAATCTCAAAAACCATTTTTAAAAAAATGTTCATTGATTGTAAGGTTTTATACATTTCAAATTAAATATAAGATACGTAATCTGCACAAAATTCGATAACACCTTCATGAAAATATTTGAAATTCTTAATATAAATAAATGAAATCAGATATTTTATTAACCATGCTTTTTTGCACTATGATAATTAGAATACGTCAAAGTTTTGAACTGAATATTTGAATGTTAGATAATATTATTTAGCTTAGCAAATAATTTTTTCTGAAATTAATATGCTAAGAAAGATTAAATGTACATTTTTTATAAGCCGTCTGAAATTTATCCTCCAGGCAGAGTTAATTAGCAACAAAGACCAAATTATCCACTTTTACGTTTTAACTTAAAATATTAATCAACTCACAAAACGTTAAGCTATGCATAATAAAAGATGCAAACTTTGCAAGTGTTTACAGTTTTTACAGTAAATAGTTTTTCTTTTTAAGTCTTTATTTGGTTCTTTAAACGGAAATGATTAAAAGAGTTCAAAAGGAAATATCTAGCAAAATCAGGAATTTTAAGGGAGACACAAAGGAAGAATGGTGGTCCGAATATATTGAAAAAGGTTTACATTATCAGACAGGATATATAATGCTAAAGTTGTTTTTTTAAGTCTATCTTACAACATAAAATGTGAAGAAACCCTATTTTCTAAAGCTAATGCCATTTTTTTTCTCATTTCTTTATATATTTTTCTTTCGAAAAGGCAGTAACGTAATATGAAATTGAGAAATACAACAGCTGCGATATTGTGTAAACAGCATCTTTAAGTGAAAAACGGATCGTCGACAGAAAAAAAAAAGGATAAAATCACTGTGAGTCGAAATGAGTCCGGAATTCTTCATATTTGGAATTGAATTTCAAAAACAAAAACATGTTTAATGTCTCGTCTCTTACTTTCATATTACTCTTAACTTGAAATTTATAATACTTATAATATAATTCTTGTTAAATTTGAATCAAAAATATTTTGCGCTAATATTTTATAAATAACGGTTAAGAGTTACGTGGTTTTTTTTTTTTTTGAGAATTGTACTTCATACATCTTTGGAATTAATTTTTTTTATGTGCTAATGAAATTATTAATTTTTCGAAAATCTGGACATATGTAAAGGAAAAAAGGTAAAAACTTTTTTAAAGTAACGAACTGTGTATTACATATTGTATATAACTATTCATCAAAAAGAGAGATTGCAGAATGGTCTGAGTTCATTTCACTCTGTGATTTTCGTCGTATTCGTAATCAGCCCCTGGCAGTGGAGGTGGAAACATGGTTTTTTGCAGGAATCCTTAGGTGGCCCCACACAACTGCAGATCTTAAATGGACAAGCTGCAAATCAATACAAATATCAAGACTTAATCATTAATTAATAAATGAGACCTGTACTGCTATTGACGATAATTCTATTCTAGTAAACTATGATCATCGACTATATCGAAATCTTTTATAAATATGTAACTTATTTATCACACCATTGGGCGAACAGAATACCCAACGCGTACTCTCCCATCTTTAAATCAAAATCACCATATTTGTTACTATCTCGGCAGAACAGTTACGCAGTCCTCATCTCAGGGTCCTAATGACCTGCAACAAGGGTTGTACACAGGGTCTTCTATACTAGTTAATGCACCTGAGGTTTGAATCTTATCAATGGAAAACCGATAAAGATTCTACATAATGACTAAGGAACGAAATGTTCGTTATTAAATTCCAAATCTTCGGAAAAGTTTTAAAATTATCTAAGTTATAGTTTTTGATACAAGACTGACTTTTATTATTTAATATATAAATCCTCAATTAAGGCAGCGTTTCTCAAACTGGGGGGGGGGCGCCCCTCAAGAAGGGAATGATAATTCTATTATGGGGGCACAAGCATATAAAAAACCGAAAATAAAAGATTTAAAAAATTATTAATTTACTGAAAGAAAGCAAAACAAAGTACATTGTGACACAATAAAAAATAAAGTACAGATATGCATTGATATGATATACTTATAAATGTATCAGTACTCTGCACAATGTATTTGATCACTAATTCATCCATACTAAGTTAAGAGCAATTTTAATAATTACTAGTGACCCATGTACTTGTCATATACAAAATTTAATACTTATTTTGATAATTTTCAAGGTTTATAATTAAAGTCATATTGTAGCTGTAGCGCGTCAAAGTACATTATTATTGTATCCAATACACATTTTTACTGCATGGGAGGGGGCGCGATGAAAATTATGATTGAAAATTGGGTCTAAGATATTGAAAGTTTGATAGCACTGAATTAAGATCATAATGCAATATACATTAAATAAAAGCTTTGCTGTCACAAAACTTGAGTTTAATTACTTTTTTTCAATAATTTGTGACGGAGCTATACGCGGCTCTACTAACTACTTGGGGATTCTTTAAGGGAAATAATTAATTCAACCAACTTTCACCGAAGGTAAGAAAATGGGATTATGCAAATTCACTTTATTACATAAATTCTGTATTTGCGAGTTTTGAAAGTTAGTGAAGTTAGAGTTAGTGAAGTGAGAATCTGAGATTGTTAAAGTGAGAATTGAAGATTATCAAAGGGAGGATCGCTCGGATGCGTGGTGATCAAGCCAACCTTTGATGTACAAAGCCTCATCTATAGGATTTTTGGAGTACAAGAGTTCAGGTACTGTGCTCCTTATTTAAATAGAAGTTAGAGAGTAAATTGTTAGGCGCGTCCGAGTTAAAAACGAGCTAGTATAAGATATCATAGAAATTAGTTGAATGTCTGTAAACATTATCCCCATGCTAACTGGTCTCACCTTCGTGCTCTAATTATTGATCAAAACTATCTTAATTGGATTGTTATTGTGTCTGGGTTGAATATTGTGAAAAATAAACGATTTCAGTGAATCATGTTGTCTGATCAATTAGTTCCTCCCACACTTCAAGCCGGATCCGAGAGTAGACAATGGGGGGGTAGAGGGAAGTAGGAATAGTCCCTCTTTACAAATTATATAAAAAAGTCATGTTTATTATCTTTTGAAGATTTGTGTTTTAGCACAACATAAATTGAATTGCACATTTTAAGTAGCATTTTCAAATTTTATTTTGTTCAAAGAATTAAACATTTTTATTTTGTGAAATGAAATTAAAGTTTCGGTAGAGACTTCTTTTTTTAGAGTGATAGTGCATAGTTTGTTAATTTATATTTTATTCTCTTTGCTATTCTCATATTTCAAAATTAAATGCGTAAAGAGGAAGAATATAATGTTTATTAATTTAGATTTTCAGCGAAATGCAACATATTAACAATTTACTTTTATAAAAGGAAAACCTTTCTTGAATTCTTAAAATTCTTTATTAAAATAAACTACTGTCGATCTACTTAAGCATGAAAATATTTCAGTTCCCAGATTCATTCAAAACGTTCGTTACATTTATCTTAAATGCGGATGAAAATTATAGCTCTTTTTTATTACTTACCAAGACAATATTAAATTATTTAAAAAATGTGTAATTAGCAGGACTCTGAGTTGAGAAGGGAAATGAATTTTTACACCCAGAAAAACTTCCGAAAGATAAACTAATGGAAAAATCAATACTAGAGATCCAAAATAAAGAGATAATAAAGATCCAAATGACAACAAACTATTGTGAGTGAAATATAACAAAGAAAGACAAGAAAAAATGACAATAACCAAAAATTGATGGATCAAAGAACTAAATTAATTTCAATTGATTAATTGGTTGCTTATTAACGTCGATTAAAAACACAAAGGGGTGGTGATATAAAATCTCATAATTTTAAATTGTGGTTCAGTGAGACAGTAAATTTCAATCAATAACAATAATCAAATTTTAGAGCTAAATAAACT
>BMAO01001346.1:0-50062 GCA_019973975.1 Trichonephila clavata | reverse complement strand
TTAAAAAATCAGAATCGAAAGGATGGAAAAGGGGAAAAAATGTATTTCTATGAATGTTAATGATTGACCTTTAAAAAATAGTTCAAATGCAAAATGGATTATTTTAAATCTAAAGAAAGTTTCGAAAAAATACAACCTTAATTATTTATGTATACCAATGAATATCAAATTAATTTTTCGGGAATGAAAAAATATTTCGTGCAGTCAGTAAATATTAAAATGCTTTATCAAGTATGACATTCTTTAAACGTCATTCTCTCACTAACAATATTTTAAATATTTAATACTGAATATAAAATATTCAAGAATTTAAAATTACATTTATTTTTAGCATTACGCCATACTTTTTGATTTGTTGCACGTGTATAATCAGCGAGTATATCATGGAGTTTATTTCAAGATTACCTTTTGCAATTGGCTAAGACGTTCACTTGATAAAGATAATCACATGCTTTCAGCAATCAATTCATATTACATTAATGTGATGTCACAGTCACATAATAAATCCAATCATGGCTTTACAGCCAATCCTTCTACGCTTAGTTGTAGCCATTTTTTTCTTTTTTATGGAATCTTTCTTTTAAAACTTGCACATGTGTGCCAAGAATAACGCACTTGATTCAAAATAACGTTTAATATATTTAAGTTTATGTGAAAAATGTTTTGAGAAGAATCTTAATATTAGAAAATCTTTCCCAATAATCAATTTGAATTTTTTCTAAATTTTACAAATAGAACAGCAAGTACAAGTCAAATATCAGTTTAGAATTCAATGGGAACACATGATTCCATTTATCATGCGACCGTCATCAATCGGCTCATTTTATATTTTTATTCTCAAAATTGTCAAATATCGTCAAACATTAATTTCATTTTGGGAATTTAACAATAGGGATAAAGTCCCCTCCCTTCTCGATTTTTTTTAATATTCTATATTTGTAAAAACTTTCTACTATGTTTCTTGGATTTATACTCACATCAGTGAAAACTCGTTTCACTATATGTACTCTAATTTTTATATTTTAATAATGAAGAAACTTTGAGAAAAATCAGTAAAAATCATTTTTCTTCTTGAAAATGGAGTGATACGTTTGTGAAAATATTTGATGATTAGTTATCTCTTTATTAAAAAAAAAAAAACGAACTGAATTAAATGAAATAGATTGAGAATATTTTTTTTCCTCTTAGTTAACGACATTCTACGGACGTAGTCAGCCATCTGGAAAATACTCTTCAACGTCTCAACGACAGCTGCTTTTCAGAAAATTCTATAAATAAAACTTCGAATAGAAAATTTCGGAACTCTTCACTATCTGCATTTGGGACTCAGACGTGTATATAGATCTCATGTAACAATAAATGGGAGAACGCAGTGATTGACGATTGTGCAGCACTATTGGTTATGCTTCGCTGTTTAGTTTTTATTTATCGTTGCTTTTATTTTTGTATAATGTAAATTTAAATCGAATTTTTTTTAAGTGTATTGTTTGAATTGTACTGCTGGAACAAAAAATGTGGACGGAGTGGTAAAAAAGAACCAGAACATCATTGATCCCAACGGAATCTGATCATGTTGTTTCACTCGCAAATTCTTTTTAGCAATGAAACGATTTATTTCAGAATGGGTTAATTTGCATCAAAAATTGGTAAGAGCAAAATCAAAGTTAAATTACGAAGCTTAAACAATAGCTCTGTATCATCTTCCACCACATTTTTTGTTGTACTTCGTGTATGTTTTGTTCCCCATAAATGTTTTAATGAATTTTCTCACAAAATATTTTTTACTCTTCTAAAGCGTTCATCAAGAGTTTATAATAAGTTTAATTTGACTTATAAATGTTTTTATCCTCCTTTATTTAAAAATATTTTTTAAATCTCCACAGTAAAATACTCATATACTCTCAGATAAAAAAAATTACAGCATGCTTATGATAGCGCTCTATCTGTATTCCGGGAGGGGTATTTAGTTTTTTTTTTCCTAATAATTTCCGCCACTCACGGCAGGAAATTGCATTGAGGTAGTAGTGTGCTGTTTTTTTTCGTGCCGTTCTCTTGTTTAATGGTAGGAACTACGGCGCATTTAATTTGCGTATTCAACAAACGTGAGATTAAGGTTTGTATAACAGTGCAGCACACAAAAGCGAAATACTTTTTCCTGTTTTTCGTTATTATGGAGGTCAAGAGCGAATAGTCGTTGTGGCGTTTTTTTCTCTTTATGTTGGTCAATTTCATCATCATTTACAGGATTTCATTTTTGCTGTTTTCTATTGAAAAAGGTATAGGATGAACTTCCGTTTCGAAATACGTTGGTTATTTTTGCATCCTTGTAAGACCATTTGAGAGAATAAAAAAAAAAAAATTTCTTCTACAGACGATAATAATTAACTCTTATCGTTTCCCCTCTTCTTTTTTTGGTGGGGGGGAGGAACAAGATTCAAATTCAGGTTAATTTCAAAAATGTTTATAAAACATACACACAACATTTTTTTGGATAGGTCTGTAAAAATTCATTCGGTATAATTTTTGAAGTTTTTATAAAAATAATTTACTTTTTCAGGTTTTAACAAAACATTTCAGAATAGTTATTGTACATTTATTTTATAGCACATTTTCTAAAACAAAGTGGTCTTTTCTTATCAGTGAAGTCTTTTCAGCCTGTTCTGCGAGTTTGGGCAGGCGAAATAGAAAAGCACCACATTTTGCAATGCGTTTTCATTTTAGATCACTTATTCCAGTAACAATAAAAAGTTCAACATTTTTAATGTATAATAAGTTAATTCATTTATTTCCTTTGTTTTTTTATTAGAAATAGCTTCCTTACTTCAAATCTTTTCACAACGGCTGGTGTTCAGATCACGTTTAACACGGTGCGCTTAAAACCGAATAAAAGTTGGATTTAATCCAAGTTACATAAACTTCACCTCAATTTATTTTTTATATTGATTTGTCATATATATCAAACCACATGTTTTATTATTCCATTTAAAATCTGAGGAAATGTTATGGCGTCATATTTCGTGAAATACAAAAACCTTCGCTTCCAAGAAAAACCTTTTAAAACTGCTAGAACTCTTCTAGTCCATTTAATGTACTAAAACTATAAGAGAAACTATAAAGAGAAATAAAATTTATGCTTATATTTCTTTACAGTTGGCTGTGTTACAAAAGACCACCGCAGACAACAATAAATGCTTCTGTACTTGGTAATGCTTACTATGTTTTTCAAGTAGGACTATATGAGCTTTATTGGCGACGTATAACCTTTCTTCGCTCAGCATTTTTTTTTCACTTGATGGTCATACGGCGGGGAATTAGATTATTTGCTTGATGTGCAAAATTTACATAGATAAATTTAATAGATGTTTGTTTTAGAGAGAATTTTAATGTTATATATTCTGAATCCTGTTAAATATATAACGTTGAATAATGTTACGGGGTCGTCATATTTTATTTAAATGTAAGGGGTTATGATTATATTGCCATGTCGATCAGTTTTAATTTATTCACTTTATTTTACTATTATGGAAATGTTAAATTAACGTAATGTCTATCATGTCTATGAAGATACAGAAAGTGTAGTACGCGTTGGACAATAAAAGTCTAAACCATAGGTTCTCAACGTGGGCGATAAAGCCCTCTTGTGGGCGTTTGAGGTTTTCAGGGGGGCAGTAAAAGACCCAGAGAAAATTAGGGGGCGTTGAGATGGCACGGAGGGGTTTGGGCAGATTAACCAAATATAGTCGAACAAAAGACTAAAAAAACACGCTGATTAGGTACTAACAAAAAGTAAACTTTAATACTGTTTACCTTTTGTTGATGGTATGTATTTAAATCATTTCTATATCTGTACGAAAATTCACATATTTCGACAATTTGGAAAGTGGATGAAAAACTTAAAGATTACATTGCATTCAGACCTACATTAAATTGAATGATATAGTGTATTTTAATTTCTGTAGTGCACGTATTGTCTTTGTGAGCAGTAGGAAACATGTTTCGTCCATTGTATTTCACTAGGTATATTTTCCAAGAAACATAATTAAATATGTTTACCAGGAATTAACATGCAACTCTTTAAAGGCTGTCAATTTATATTTGTTTTGAAAGCAATAGTTTATTTTTAATTATTTTGTATCATCAAAACCCCTGCCTGTCTTATAACAGGTAAGATAACTTTTGTTCCACTCTTTTAAATGAAGAAGAAATTCAGTAGTGTGTTTCAATTCCAATAGTATCTATCTATGATTAAAATATAAAATATTACACAATTTAAATATATTTGTCAATAGCTATTTCAAATTCGCAAGTAAAAAAATTGGAGCTTGAAAAAAATTAAATTAAAAAGTATATTCTATTATATAATAGAATATTTTTTTAAATTTAACTCTTGTTTTCACCATGTATTATGTACACTCTTATTTCTCTAGAGTGGGAGGGGGCGGTATCGAAATATTCACTAGAAAGGGAGCGCCTGTTCAAAAAAAGGTTGGGAACCTATGGTCTAAACCAAATGTGGTAATTCCGGCGTTGTGTTCAATCAAGTTTTCGTTAGTGTAATAATTACGAGGGCAATTTGGAAACCAACCACGTTTAGGTGTGGCGCTGGAAGTACGGATCGGAGCGCCCTCAATCGAATGTCCGATCCATTTCTGATTCATTTCACTTCCAGTCGGGAGAGCGAGTGTTGAAGGGTCAAGAGTTTGCTAGTTATAACGTGACAAAATGTGTGCCGCCATTGGAAAAAAAATCCGTAATATGTGAGGTGTGAGGAGTAATAAGATTTCTTTGGGCCAAAAAACTATCAGCAGTGGATATCGATCGTGAATTGTGTGCCGTATACGGGCCAAACATTATGAGTGAAGGAGTAGTGCTCGACGGATACGCTTTTTCAAGGACGGAAGAACAAACATCCATGAGGAATTACGGAGTGGAAGGTCGTCTGTAGTCAGTGCTGATCTCATCAATGAAAAAATTCGTTTGCTCTATAATTTCACTATCTCCCAACTTTTAGTACACTTTCCAAACTTTTCTCAAATAGCTTTGTATGAAGTAGTCACGGAAACATTAGGCTACCGGAAGTTCTGTGCTCGATGAGAACCGAAGGTGCTAACGGAGATCCACAAAAACAGTCGAATGAGCGCTGCCTTAGAATTTCTTTCCCAGTACCACACGGATAGCGGGATCTTTTTGAACAGAATAGTGACTGGTGGATAGTATGGGTAGAACATATCAATGCGGAGACAAAACAGCAGTATATGGCATGTGGTCATACCGCTTCTCCAACCCGGCAGAGGAAAGCCTGTCAAACTTTGTCAACGAGAAAGGTGATGGTTACCATCTTTTGGGATGCTCAAGGAATCTTGCTTATCAAATTCATGACACGTGGAACAACACTAAATTCCAAAGTTTACTGTCGCATGTTGAAGAAACTGAAAAGAGCCATCCAGAACGAACGTCGCGAACAACTGAGTTCTAAGGTTGTGGTGCTTCTGCACGATAACGCTGTCCTCACACAGCTGTAAGAACACGAGAGGTTTTTACGCAAATTCAAATGAGATGTCTTTCATCATCCTCCCTACAGCCCGAATTCGGCTCCTACTGATTACCATCTACACACTGCAATGAAGAAGTGGCTTGAGGGACAGCATTTCGCTGATGATGATGAACTTAAAAACGGTGTGACACATTGTTTTAAATCACAGGCGGCCCTCTTTTTATACAGAAGGAATAGTAAAAGTGGTAAAACGGTACGACAAGTGAGTGATTTATGAGGGGGGCGAGACTATGTTGAAAAATAGATTAGAGTTGTCCTTTGATATGTAAATAAATAGTTTTGCTCTCTGTCCTGGTTTGTTTTTTACAGCGATTCGGAGGTTACTTTCCGAATCGCCCTCGTATTTATTAATTTAATTTGGGTAACATGGAGGAAACATATTTCCACAAAAATAATGCACAAGAAATATGGATGGTTTTACAATGCGCCCGCATTTTCTCCTCACTTGGCCTCTACTGAAAATCAGAGATCGTTTGAGAGAGCTTCTGCTGCTTGTAACAGTCAGTTACATTTTTATAACAAGAGCGGTAACAGTAGTGAATATACAAATAAGACGAAATATACCATTAATTTCAAAATTGGATGAATAGTTTTATTTGTATATTATGAAAATAAATATGAATATTATAAAGTGATTAAAAAGTAAAAAGGTAGTCTAAAAAAATAAACATATTGTATATCTTTTAACCGTCAATTCTTAAATACGATTTCTTCAAAAAAATTTTTAAACTGTACTAAAATTTTATGTTTCACAAAATGTCTCAATGCATGGGATTTGCAAGGAACATCAATATCGATGTCTTCATGCTCATCTGATACTTAATAACTTCTAAAATAATAGAAGTTATTAAGCGTCCAATTTTATCTACGACATCAGAATGCAAACATCCAGGTCCATTGGATTCAGTTGATAATCACTTAATATTATTTTGTTCATTAATCGAAACTGTACAAAATATTATTATGTAAATTATTTTATTTCAAATAAAATATTAAATCATTTAGAAGACCCCACTTTAAGACCTAAAAGACCATAGAGAAAATCACTGCTCTTCATTTAAATTACCAAATAAAAAAAGTTCAATGTTATCGTTTGTGTAATTTTTGAATGTATTTCCGAATTTCATTTATTCAAAACTACTTGAAAAAAAATAGTTTAATATAATTCTTATTTTTAAAAGAATAAAACTCGTTAAAGCAAATTTCAGGAAAGCATTTCTTAACGAAAAGTGTCGTATGTGACACACATGACATTAAAAAAATCACATTTTACCATATTCTTTTAAAAGAAATTATGATCTAAAAATATTAATTTGATTAAAATAAAATATTTTAGTTTAATGATATAAAATTAAAGTAGCATTTAAAGTATATACAAATAATTTATTCCTTAATAACCAGGTTCAGTATAAAGTAATTTATATTGTTCTAAGGCCTGTATTCTAATGTGTTTCTATTTTTTACTTTTCATTCTTATTATGTGCATCAAAAAACAACAAAAAAATTTATTTTTAACTTAAAGATACTGTATGTTGTGCAGATACAATTCTTTAAGATTGCTTATTATTTTAAGTTTATTGTTCATTTCTAAAAGATCTTAGTTGTAGAAATTATAAAATTACTTTATTATGGGTTTCTACTTATTATTTCCTATATACTCGGAAAACTTTGAAAAAAACTGTTAAAACAATGCAAATATATTTTAGCTTTAGTTCAATCGAATAGTTAAAAGTCACTAATTAAAACGGAAACTGTTACAACTGAGCTGACACAACTGCTCTTTTTATAAAATAAAAAATAATAATAATAACGAGGAACCAGAAATCTTGTTAAAATTATGTTTTCAACACTTTCGTTTATTTATATTTCTTTTCCATCCATTTTTTGTTCTACGAAAACCTACTAATGAGATGTGTTCTGACTGTTGAAACTCTCCCTGGCACAATATTAAAAATCGTTTGCACGTTCTTAGTGCATTACCGCTCGTTATTTCGTTCTAGAATTCGAATAAAAAGCTTAATTTGTGACAAGTTTTAAAGGATTACTCGTGAGCTAATAACTACTCCTGGGGTTATATTGCTGTACTGAAGGTCATGTGATTCGCATTGCCTTCTCTAATTGGGTCGCTCGTTACACCCAATAAGCAGCACAGTATTTTTTTTTTCTCCAAATTTTGTTCTGTGTAAATTTCAAGTGAAAATTCAGCTTAATAGCTTTCATGAGAAACAAAAATAGATTTGATTCCATTTTCTCCCTAAGGCTATAGAAACGTATATGTAGGAGAAACATTTTCTTTTAAACCTTGTTTTGGCAATTTAGAAAATAGTATCATTGTAGGCAGGTGTACTGAATAATTTTTTTCTAAAACTTCCATTGATCATTTAAATGTACATTTAAAAAATCTCGATAACACTGTTTATTCAATGATTTTGTCCTTAATTGATTGAACCTGATCAATTCAGAAAAATCTACAATTTAATATGTAAGCTTTTCAAAATATGAATATTTTTAAGGCCAAATTAACAAAAAATAATTTTTTTTCGGATTTTGAAAGCTCAACTCCATTTATAAATTTTATTTCAAAAGCAGTTAGTTCTACTTTTTGGATTTCTTTTTTGAAAAATACCGAATATTTTTCATTACTCTTTCTGAAGCGAAATAAAATGAACTAATTTTGGCTTCTATTTTACGAGAATGAATGAATAAATTACGGAAATGTGGAAAAAATATATTTTTATTAAAATATTTCCATCTGCTCATATATTTTTTTTTTATTTTGTCAAACACTCTGCAAGCAGGAATTTTGTGTTTTAATTTTTTTTTATTTGTTGACTGAATTTAAGGTACTTCTAGTAACTTAGTTTGAATTGGTAGCAGAAAAATATGTAGCAGAAAAATATTACTTTCGTGTTTATAAATCTTATTTTAAATTATGACTTTGTAAAATGAAGCATTTGTATTTTGAGCAAATAACCTTATTGATTAAAACCCAAGATAAAAATTTACTTTATTCTTTTAAATCGTGTAATTGATTTTTTTAATGTTATTGATTTATCTTGTCACAATTTTTTCATTTATATCAAATTAACAAAATTTGTTTACTAAAAATCATTTTTATAAATATTTTTTTAAGAAAATTATATATTTATAGACTTTTGCAAAACTGAAAAAGCTATTCTATCACGTGATTTAACATTATTTTAAATTTAGAAATGAATAGCAACTGTTGAATATGTAATGTTTCTATTTGCACTGTATACAAATTATTCGTTGCAGATTGTCTTAAATTTTCAGCATAATTTCTTTTATGTTTTTAAAACTTAATAATTTGTTTTAATCTTTTTGTTAAATAGTATTTCGGAAACTTTATAAATGAAAAAAAAATATATGAAATTATCTTTTTGCAGATTATAACTTTGAATAGGTACCTTTTTTTTTAAGAAATCAATCTCCTACGATATCCCTTTAAAAAAGTTTTTAATATCAATTACATTTTAAGAAAAACTATTAATCAAATCTCTTCCTCCATTTCCACCTACCCTAATCCCAATTTTTTACGCCTTTTTAAGCTAATTTACACCGAGAATGGCCATAAAAGTTAGAATTAACAAATTAGTAGCATGAAGGCCATATGATTAATTATCAGTGATTCATTCTTATTCGTACATTCTTGCGAACAACAGAGTCCTAATTGCTTTAACCGATCGAAATTCAATGTCCCAGTGTCCTGCTAGCGTAATCGCTTTCTTTTCTTCTATCATGGTCCATCTAATGGTTGTACCATGTGCTTGGCAGAGGATAGATAGATAGATAATTACATGGCTCGCTATTAAAGATATTTTCACCGCTTTGCCTTTAATGGTGTGAATTCCATTAGGCTTATAGAATTCATATGCATGCATGGAGTCATTTTTTCTCTGCAGTTAGTCCTATCGCCGTCGTCATCAAGTTGAAGAAGTTCTGTTATGTGTTCTTACATTACAGAAGGCTTCTGATTGCAGTATTAATGGTTCTCTATTAAGGGCGTGTGTGTGGTCGTTTTGAGTCTTTATTGTGTTCATTTGACTTCAGTTCTACGTCAGGAGTGGTTAATGTTGTGTAAATAGCCTCCATCTCAGATTGGTTCAGTCATTTTCTATTTACTGAGACGTCACTTGTGTTTGAGGGAGTAATTAGAGTGTGTCGATAAATATAATGAGTGTATTGAATTAGTGCCTTAAAAATTTTATTGCTTAACATGTTTGCTTTTATTTTTGTTCGGAGTAAATAAAACTGAATTTGAAGTTTAGTAAATTATTTTTAAGAAGTGAAAATGTTGAACGCCAGTTTGGGTTTTTTTCATGCATCATTTAGAAAATTCACTTCTTTGATATTACTGTTAAATATCAAACTGTTGAACATTTCTTGAAGTTTTATTTGATTTTATTAAATTAACAACTCTTTGGAAAATGTAGTATAAACTGTTGGTAATGGATCTCGCAATTTTGAAGTATGATTCAAAATGTTGATGTAAACTGCATCTGAAATTTCAATTCAATTTGCAGATTTTTGAACTGGTATTTAACTTATAAAAATAGGTCTTCACTTTTCCGTTCCATTGACTTTCGGTAATTCAAGATTCTGAAACTATGATTTACTGATCACTACATTCAATGATGTTTTAAGACTTCTTGAAACCTTGGGACCCTATGCAAAGTAGGTCCTTTGACCCATTAAAGTAGACAGTATATAGTATATACATCAGCACATACTCGTACAAATGATAACCCATAACAAATAAACGTGTGTAACTCGGTGAAATCCAGTGACGTAACGTTTACACCCTCATCGTGGGAGTGAAAGGATTCTAGGAGGCCCAAAGACTGACTGACATTAATACCATTACATTGTGGCGGCATTCACCAAAGGACCCATTTCCTGTTGAGAACAAGGGACGTCTGAACGGTCAAGCAGTTTCGCGTGGGAAAGTATCTCGGACTGGACACCCTGTGCTGAAGTCCGAAGGGAAGTCAAACTCTGACCTCCCTTGATCTCGCTGACTGTAAGGCGATTGGCGCAGTTCCCACGCCAGCCACCGGCTTTAAAGTACACCGCGTAAAGGGGACTTGGTCCAATAGTCGAATGGTTTTCCCGAATGCGTCCAAACAGAAGTGAATCTATATCATGTGTCACTTTCGTGGGAGGGACGTATTCCACCTTTTTAGAGACCGTCGAATCGCTAGGAAGCTAGAAGAGACCACCACCGACACACAAAGACCTTTCTACAAGATTCTGTATTCCAACAGCTTTACCAGCACTTTCACCCCAGAATTCCCAGCTCGTTTTAACGCCACCTTCATCAGGAGAAATCTATGGACTTAGCAGGGAACTCAACAGCGCTGCCCTCAATAGAATCTGGTGTTGCAGAACTCCAGCACCCCTGAAATGTTATGGTTTTGCAGTACCTTATTAAAATCCGGCTTGAGACCCAAAACTTGACTTTGTAGGGAGGCCCTAGTGTTCTCTGTTACGCCACTGGTATTATCAAAGACTTTGAAACAAACCGACTATCGTCTTTCGACTACATAAATAATGATGGTGTACATTGTGGTAGACCCACGCTTAGACATAGATGATGGACATGACATAATACTGCAGTCTTGTCACTACTATCAATTGGCATTTAGTTTGAAAAGCACAGCGTTTTGGAGAATATATGTCCTGTAATAACAATTGATGATTAAAATTATTCTGATCATGATCTTTTAGTGGTTGAGTCAAGAACAAGACGAGCTCCCCCCCCCCCCTCCTCGAAGCCGAGGCCATGGGCATGTTCCCAGTTGGCCCTTGCATTAAAATGTGCTTGGCTGTATCTGTGCTATTTAGTGTACATTCAATACGTGTGAGCTTTCAATTAGTGAGCTGTTTAATCAATCTTTGAGTTCCCAAACTAACCCCATGTAAGTACTTTGGGTTCCTTATTATTTTTGACACTAATTATTGCGAATTATGGTTCTTGGTGGGAAGGCCTCTATTCCTAATTTGGTGATAAAAAACTTTAGTTATTGATTTCACAGCAATGATGACTGATTATTATTGTTTTAAATATTATTTTAAAATCCACTTTCAAATAAATCTTAAACTATTTTTGTAAAATATTTTTTCCCACTTTATACTTTGAAATAACAAAATTTTATAGGCAAAACATAATTGTTCAGGGAAAAGAATCATAACGATGGCACCATTCATTTTGTCATGGAAAAACAAAATCAAAATATCGATACCAAACGAAAATGGTTCTTTTCAAAAGACCAAAATCCATCAAGGAATTAAAACACGTTTCCGAGTCTGCTTGTTGTTGAAATAACTAAAATACAATAACACCATTTCAAAAAAGTAATTTCCAGGTCCATTAATCTTAATTTTAAACTCTTCTTGTCTTCAAAGATCACGCATTCGAGACAAGAGAAATCCTAATTTCGCATTTGAGGGTCTACTGGAACATGTGACAGAAAACGATTTAGCAGTTGTAATCAATTTCAAACGGGAGCATTTTAAGGAAAGGAGAGAGAGCATCATCTTCAATCCATTTTAATCCGACACTAAAAAACTCTGGAAACAATCTCAATCATAATTTACCAAAGCGTCGTCATATATGTCGTAACGCAGTGTCTTAATTTTTTAGCGCTCGTTGCACATTCGTCTATTTAATTACACTAATATTGAAATGCATTATTAGAAGTGATTTATTGTTATGGTACAGAGTAAAAATCGTTACTATCGATCATTTTCTTAAGTAACAATTGCATGCGGTTTCCCGCTTACCCGCAACAACTATGATAAATCCCTGGGCCACTTCAAAGAAAATATTTTTAGTTCGCGATATACAAGTATTTTGAAAAATGAGTTTGCGGTTGTTTATGCCCAGTCATGGGGATGGATTTCGTTTTGTCCTTCGCCCTTTTGAGTATCTTTTAACTGGAGATATGTTTGGGAGCAATAAAGGTTAATTTGGTGAAAATCCTTTGAGAATATCTGTTTTTGGAATCTTTTTTTTTAAAATAGTATGTTTAAATCTGAGGTTTATTTATTCAACAGATGCTTTATGACTTTTCTTGATGTTTTCGTTGTTTAAAAATTTCTAGGTAAACAAGAAACAATTCACTGCAACTGTGAGAATATTTTTAAATTAGTTTATGTGCCTACATAGTATATTTGAAGAGATTTTTCAGAGTTTTCTGCATTTAGAAATGAATGGAAATGGTTTTTTTTCCGTTTATTCTCAATGTTGAGAATTCTTCTTTTCTACAAAGAACATCTTTCATTAACTATTTTCTATTATTTTTATTTTACTCTGTTTACTGTTGAAATACTTATTTGAATAATACCAAATTTCTTTTTAATCATTGTAATATTAACATATATGGACAATTCTTTTTCTCGTAGAAGTAATTCATGTCACACGCCCAAGAATAGAACAATAGAAATCTATAAATGAACTGAAATATTTTATAAAATAGTTCCTTCTCTTTCTCTTCTTTTCTCTCTCTCTATCTCGACTTTAATTTTAAAATGAAAATTTAGTTCAAATGCCATCAAAAAATCAGCAAGGTGAAGCTTGAAAACTGCAGTCAATAATCAAGGATTTAAAATTCGTGGTAACAATTTTAATATACATACAGCAAGGATTTTGCTTCTGTTTGTCGAGTGGGTAGATTTATTACCCTCTCACTCCTTGACTGGGAATTTTTAAATCCTGGAAATTTTTCAGCAAAACTTTTCAATATTTAAAGAATTCCGCAATTATATTGCAAAAAAGTGTATTTTATCAATCCTTTTGAATTAATCAACTATATTTATATTACAGCTGTTTTATTGAATTGTTTTGGAAGCCAATGAGGCATTTCAACCTTTAAAAAGTTCCTAACGCTTGCCCTTGATATTGCAGAAAACTTAATTCTCCTGAACTTCACCTGCCTAATAAACAGGTTATGCACCTCCCCATAATCGCAAACAATTTATAATGAAAATGTGAGCTGTATATTACTAAACAGCTCAATCTCTCGACTTCCGATACCAATTTTCTGAAGATGTCTGGCGTACGAACAAGGCAATCAACACACCTCATCACATTGTGTTGCGTAATTGCCTTTGTGATTTGCTGGCTATATGCACCCATAGAGAAATATCGATGGCATGGAAGGTCACTTATGGCTTCCTGGTATTGCATCGGTCACTAGACACGCATGGAATCACAAAGAGAAGGAGTTACCCCTCCCTCTGACGTTAACTTCCTTTTAGAACCTTCGTAAAGCATTCGTGCTGACCAATAGGTCACAGGGGAATGGAATGCATGAAATTGCGTTCGTTTGACAATTGTGTCGATAATTCAGCTGCAAATCTATTGTTACAACTCCGAAATCGGAATTTGATGAGCAAATAAGCATAATGTTAGTGATAAAATCGGGGGAAAGGTAATTTCCTAAGCGTGTTTATGTAATTTGGCACGACGTACAACGTGTGCCATCAGGTTGGTTTTATTGTTTGAGGTGGGGGGGGGGATGAGTGTCAATCAAGTGAATGGACTTTTCTTTAAAGATGATAGTTCAGAATTCTGGGTCTGTTTTTTGAATTTTTGGAACTAATTGTGGATTGCATCGTTGAATCTGTAATGACTGTATGTTAGGAAATTTTTATGTTCTTTGACCTGAATCTATCTGAAAAAATTCGTTCATGTTTGAAAGGAATAATTCTGAATGATCTAATTATGCTTTATAATCATTATAGCATTAATTATATTGTGTGTGTGCTTTTATTTTTTTCGAGTAAATAAATTGCTACATATTTACAAGAAAATAGAAACAAAATTGCTTTTTCTTCGATATTTTAAAGAATTTGATTTTTTTGCCGATTAAGAAATTATTTAGTAATCATTGATAATGATGTATTATGTAACCTCGGATAATAAATGTTAATTTATCAAGGCAAGTGACAAGAAAGTTTTAACTTTGTTGTAAATTTTGATTAAAAATATTACCATGATACTTTAATTGAAATATAACAATAAAATATTATTTAGTATAATTTTTATCAGTAGTTTCGCAGTTTTATATTCGAATTCTTCAAACCGCCTTCGTGTAGTTTTAAATTGCGAAGTTAATAAATAATGAATCAATGGATCGAATTATTTCAGCTAAAGTGTTAAGTCCAATATTTTTATATATTTAATTATTTTTGTAATAGATATTTATAAACTTTCTAAATATTTCTGTTTTAATATTCAACTTCTTAAACAATTATATTTCTTAATACATCACAAAAAAAATTGTGATAAGGAACAATTATGCCTTTGAAGTAATACAAGAGAACCACTTTATTAAATATTTCAGGATATATAGACTCCTAGAAATAATGCGAATTCGTAATGAGATATATCATTCTGTTAGTATTAGATGGATTAATCTTTTCAAAAATAAATTGTTCTATCTATTTGTCTATTAAGGAGGATTAAATCAAATAATTGTTGCTGCAATAAATCTTATACAGAATTTATATTAAAAGATTTATAAGACTGGACACTCAGTCCCTATTAATGTTAACAGATTTCTAATTGTCAAGATTGAAGAGACACCCTCTAAGTATCCATTTGTTAAGGAAATCCTCCATTAACATTTCCCCTAAGTTCGACATAAGCACTTCAATTAATCTATTCCATGCCTCGTTAATGATAATGAAGGACTTCTAACCCGAATACTACAACGATATTAAATTATTCGGCCCAGACGTCTTCATTCACTGTTCAAAGAAAAAAGAACCAGAATAAAAAAAAATTTACTTTCCCAACCACCCAAGTTGTCTGCAAATCACAAAATTAATAAAATCTGGCGCTTACAAATAGGTTTTCAAACAAATAACCCGATTAAACTCGTTCGTACCCCTCAAAAGGCGGACCCTATTTGTTCCGCTCCCTCCAGGACTCCTCATCGTTTGTCCTAGGATGACTCTAGTCAAGGTTCGTCATTGTCTTTGCCTAATTGAGCCGTTCCAGTGGACTAATGATGATGACTGCGCACGTTTCGGGGACAAACCTATTGTGCAGCGTTGCCTTCTGCTCCTCTTTTCGTCTGCCTGTGATTAGGGGGCCTCAAAACCAGATTGGAATAAATGGATTTGGAACGAATTAATTCCGAATTCTTTATGCTGAAATGGGTCCGCATTTTAATCAGAGCAGCGGTATTGAATGGGAAATGGTGTTTGCAATGGCTTTTGTGTGTAATTCGTTCCCGTCGTTTGGGGGATAAGACCTTGAAGGATTTTCGGTGATAATGGCAGTGGTTGGGACCGTTAAGTCGCATCGCAATTTGTGAATGTAGGGAAATGATGTTTTCATTGCTCTGGCGATTCTGTTGAACTTAATTTGTCTGATAATGCGTTTCGTGTGCCTTTGAGGAATTTTATTATTTATAATAATAAGTTACCATCATCCCATAAAATATTGATGATCTGAAACTATTTTCGAAAGAATGTGTGATAAATGGCTTTAATCAGCTACCATTTCAAAGTGCTTTAATTTAAATACCATTAATAATTTGTAAATGTATATAACATTGATACCTGCGCATTGTATTACAAATGATTTTAATGACTGAATTCGCGATATGATTTTGGAACAACTTTCAATTTAACCAATCCCATCTTCCAATTATTTTAATCTTTTTAAATATCTCTGAGTTTCTAGCTTGTGTGCTCTTGAATTTCATTAAAGTATAAAATAAAAATTTGTTATGCAGCAGAATAGAATTAATAGCCGGCTGGGTGGCGTGATTGGTTTGTCGCTGGCCTTCTACATCCAAGGTTGTGGTTCGACCCCGGTCCAAGTCGGTGGATTTTCTTGATGCATAAAATCGACAGTGGCCATGTCATATACGGCATCACTTTATCAGATAAATATTGTAATAAAAATTTATTTTGTGGTTTCTAAATTGTACCCTCCTGATTTTGAGACTCAGATTTACTTTCTGAATCTCTTACGTTGAGGTGTATCTAAGTCTCTTCGATCCAGACAAAACTTTTATAGCTAGGACATCAAACTATCGATTCCATTTTCTTTTATTTTTCCTTTGAACTTTTTTCTGATTCATCCTCTTAGTCACCCTTCTTTTCATTACAAACTGCATTACATATTTGCGTAGGTCGCGGTAGCTTGGTGGTCTATGTCAGTGGTCTCCAACCCTCAGGCAGCGGATCAAATGGTACTGGACCGCCCAAGGAACTTTAAATTATTTCTATTTTATTTCTTCTTCTTCAATGGTTCGACATCACTGGATGGACACTGGCCTTCTCCAGAAGTTTTCTCCAGGCATCTCTACTTTTGGCAACTACTTTCCAGTTTTTCACTTTAAAATATTGAGAGTCTTTTTAGCACAGTCAGTTCATCTTAACGGGGTCTGCCCCGAGGTCTATTCCCATGGGATTTCCGGAAAGATTTTCTTGCAGCAACGGTCTTCATTCATTCTAGCCAGATGACCAGCCCATTTAAGTCCCTGTAATTTGACAAATTTTACAATATCAGGTTGTTTGTAAATTCTGTAGAATTCTAAGTTAGATCTTTTCCTCCATGATCTATTCACTTGGATCCCACCAATCTATTTAATTTACTGTGGTGTATTTCTCTCAGATTTCTGCGACTTTCATCACTTTTATTCTTTTTTTTATATAACAGCCATTTTATTTTGAGGGCGTGTTTAAATACAATTAAATTAAGGTTAAATCAAACTAATCTAAAATATAAACAATCAACGTCTGCCCCCCTTCTCTCAGTGGGCCGCAGTAATATTACCAAACATTGACAGATCCGTGGCAATAAAAAGGTTGGGGAGGACTTGATTAGGTCAAGGACTAGTGGTCGGCGTGTCTTTAGTTCGAGCATAGTGCACTGATGACCCACCGTGTAGAGGGGAAGATTCGCGTTAAAATATGTCGAAGTTCAAAGTCCCCATATTTACTTGGTGTAAAAGTAGGGGTAGCATATCAAGTATCGTCCTCGTCACTTGGCCATGGTTCAAAATTCTGAAGTCCGTCACCAATAGCCTTTGTGTAGCTTTATAGTGCAGCGTTAATAAAACATTTACTCACCTTCACATTTGCGTACGCCACGTTTTCTTGCGTATGAAGTAAGTATTAAACAAGACTCAGAAATTTGTTTAAAGGTATGCGAGCGAGAATCCCTAACTGTTTTACCTGCATATCATATTAATAAATAATTTTGAGGCTTTTTTACTGTTTCATCTTGTTTTATTCATGAAATAATTAGAATTTATTTCATTACAGGCTTCTGAAAAAAGCGAAAAATGTCGATTTTAAAATAAAATACATTTAATAAATAAATATAGTTAGAATATAAACACATATTTTACAAAATAGTGCAATAATTGATGAAAAATATGGTATAAAAATTTCAATTAATATATATGGCTTTACTATTTAGTAACATTGCTTCAATAATAGTTAAGGAAATATTTATGTAATTTAAAAAAAGGAAGCAAACAATATTTACACTCCGATTATTAAAAATAGACTTAATAGCTTATTCAATAAATTCTTTCTAGGATATCAACACTTTTGATTTAGAAGTGAATGCAGTTTCCCTGAAATTTCGTATTTTACGGTTAAATAGGCTAATTTCACGTTTCATCGAAAATAATAACTTCTGCTATCAATCTTAACAAATTTTAATTAAATTTATAATTTTAAAATACAACTCCTTCACACACATTTATGACTTCTGTTATCAATCTTTACAATATTTTAATTAATTTATCATTTTAAATACATTTACAATTCCTCTATTTATGACTTATTTGACATTTATGATTACCTGCATTTATGATTACAAAAATAAACAAATTAAAAAAATAAATTAAAAAAATAATTACAATTGTTAAGACCGTAATACATACAATATACTACATATTTATATCCTATATATTTTCACTTTGTTGTACAAAAATTATGAGTTGGCAGACTGCATACATTTTGTGTTTTGTACATCATTTATGATCGATTTAAATGAAAATATGAATCATCCCACCTACGAACTATTAGTCGAAGCGAAATCGGTCGTACACATAAACTGGTATGCAAAACATAGCAACAAACTTATTTTTCAATATACAGCCTTGAAAGTGTACAAAAGGGCTTTGTGCATTCAGTACAATGAAAAATCAATTCAATAGAAAAGCAATGCATGTGCAAATATCAAATTCATAACGTCAGAAATGGCGTGATGGCATGAAAAAACACCTAGAGTCACCACACATATTGCACGGCAATTTTACAAGAAGGAGGAAAAGGCGTATTTTCGAAACCTTGTTTTTTGTAAAAATGAGATCGTGCATGCATTATAACTACAAGAGACCATCAGGGTGCCTTTACACAAGGTTGATTGATCGGTAGGCTTTAAGAGGGGCGTATTTTGACAAGTGTTTCCCTATAGTGTGGAATTAAAAATAATGTTGCATCCCCAACTTAGAAAATCTTCAAAAGGTTGGAACAGATGTAAAAATGGTTGGTGGTTGTTCCCAACGAAAACAATGGTAAAAGGTGACTGATATGTCGTCCTGCAGGCAAAAAAAAATGTCAGTTAATGGACAACATTGTTTAGAAGTTGCACGCAGCATCCAAACTACATGTATCAAAGTTTACTGTTGCTTGACACGTTTATTAAACCGACCTAATCGTCCGTCGTGTCTAACGCTAAATGTCATTGACTACATCCAATCAGTGACACTGTTTACAGTAGTATACTGCACACAATTATCAATAGAACCACATTCTCCTTACCAGTGTGAATCATTTTAATCTGACCAACTATTCCTGGTTCAAGTTCATATGGTAAGATAGAGACATGCTATCATTCGACTAATATCAAGTATAGAGTTTCTCAGTGGTTCGAGTGTGTCTTTGGGAGAAGACATTATGATGAAAGGAAAGACAGAACTCCATATTTTCGAGAGATTTTCATGTTGGAGATCATTACTCTGAACGTTACCATCTCTCGTTTACCTCTGCTCAGAGATGCTTTTGTCCAGACTTGTTTTTCTGGGCGACAACGCAGCCACATCACATGCTGTTCAGGAACTTCTAGAATGTCATGATATCAGTAAGATAGTTTGGTCAGAGGTAACCCTGTTTAAGTTCCATTAAATATGTAGAAAATTTTGGGAAGACATCTAAAGTCGCAATCTCTTCCTCCTGAGGATCTGTTCTTTGGAGGTAATGAACACAGCTGTGTATTGATAAATGGTTGAATTGTTGTTCTTTGAATTGTTGGATAATCTGATGTTGAGTATGAACAGTTGGTGCAACACCAGCATTGCACTTAAGAGCGATCATGTATCCCTTTCTAATCTTCGTTGTCCACCATGTTGGTTTAATAGTCTTTTCTATTAACCCTTTTCTGTTAAACATAGGCCATTCCTGATTCGTGCCACACTACATGCGTTCCAATAAATTTTTACTTTTCTACTTTTTACATCGATTAAGTTCTCTCTTGTGTTCCTATTATGTGAATCCTATGTCTCCATCCTGATGTTTTGCGGGTTAACGATAAAATCAGAAAAAATTTCTTAAATTTTGTGCATTGGTAAATAATATTATAATCTTTATCGATTTATTATTTACTTTGAATGTGTACATCTTTTGAAATAATGTGCATTTAAATTACTATGTTATAGCTTCACCGAATTATATCAAATTAAGTTTGTAAATTATTTCCAGTTCATTTACTTCATATAGTCGCATTTATACTACAATTATGTTTAACCTGTTGAAAATAAAATTCAATGCAATGTGTGACCCTATTAAACCAATTTTTATTGATAAACAAAATCTCAAAACATCAAGACGGATATTATAATTCAAAACGGAATTCAATTGCAATTTTCAATGATAAATGGAAGATAAATAACGACTGCCAAATCTCAAAGAACAAATATTATTCGAAAAAGAATTCATGTTTTAAATTAAACTCTGGCTGTAACACAAGTTGAGTGTGAGTTTCATTGTTTGTAAGTCTCAGATGAGTGAAAGTGAAGAAAAGAAAACAGCAGCAGATGAAACAAATGAAACAGGAATCGAACACGTATTTGTAATTTAAATGTGGCAACATGAGCGAGAGATTGTCAATTACGGTTTCGCTGAAACGATTTTGTTTTGGAAATCTCCTGGGGGAAGTATTCTTCGATAAGTTATTTCCCTCTGAGAATCCCCATCTTTTCTAATTAAAGAGATAGATGCTTTTGTTTCTGCGATTCTTTAAATGATACTGATAACGATAGCGTTTTGAGTTTATATAAAGACGAATGATTTTAAGAAAATTTTCGATGGCTAAATAGTTTTAACAAAACCGTTATTTGAAGTTTACTAGCTTTAGAGTTTGGTGATATTCTATTATTTCTTATTCCGTTTTCTTGCAATCGAAGTATTTACTTTGTTTTTCGTTCCTGGTTTCGAGAGTTTTGTGCATTTATCGTGTTGTTATAATTTAATCCTAAAACATTTAAATACAAAGGAACTAAAATTAATTTGGAGTCGACATACAGCTATTTCATGTATGAATTGAAATTCGATATTATTATACAACACATCGAATTTGTTGTTCTTCGTTTGTTCATCATATTTTTTTTTTTTTTTAATTTGTTTTGCCTTACACGCAATTTTTTTTTAAATATTGGGGATATTGTATGAACTCAATCCGAATTGGAATCGGTATCAACCTTCTATTGCTTGTGTTTATATAAAGAGTTGAAAAAATATATGTGTACTTGAAGTTGCCTACTTAAAAATGAGTCATGAAGTAAATAACATTCCCATCGAATACATCAGGGGTGGGCAGACTTTTCCAGTGTACGGGCTACTTCTTCCTTTTTCAAGGTGTTGCGGTCCACCCAGTTTCTAATCTAGTTGGCAACGGTGTTCCACAAATAAGTTTCTTTTAGAATGCACGTCTTGTCTTAACAAAGGCGGTCACTCCAAAATGTCTTGGCGGTCCTCCGATCGATCGCGATCGGCTTAATGCCCAGCCCGAGAATACATCGTTACTGCATTTTATGATTGTTCCGGTATTGGAGCTTTACATAGGGTGGGGTAAATAAAATAGGCTCAGATAAATGGATGCGATTGGATGTGAATGTGACGCGCACACCAAGGGTTCAAAACCGGTTCAAATCTTAGTGCGGGTTCTGTCATTTTGATTTGATCAGTGGCAATTCATTTGTGGCAACATTAACAGGAGGAAAAGACCTGTAGTTGCTTCCAACAAGATGGTGCAACTTCCCATATCCCGCCAAACTATGAATCCCATTTACACCTTATGTCATGGCAGAGTTGTTAGCAGAGGTCAATCTGAACCCGGCCCTAGCTGGCCACCCAGGTCACCTGTTCTACTAGTTTGCGATTACTTTATGGGGGAAACCCTCAAGTATAAGGTTTATCGCAGCAACCCTCATAATCTTCAAGAACTCTTTAAAAATACTTTTGATGAGATTGCAGTAAAAAAAGCATGGATGTGCTTCAAACAACTTGCTCACTAGGGTCCAAAGGTGATATGTACGAATGGTGATCATTTTCAACGTCTGATATAAGTAGATTAACTAATTATCTCCATTCCTTCGCCGTGTTTCTTTGAAACCTGAAACTCTGTTCAGCAGTCCACTTTTATTTGCTCCACCCGAAACATATAAAGTTTAAAATTTTGTGTGAGTTACATCACCGAGACAATATAACGATTGATAAATGTATTATTAACAAAACACCTACCTCAATACAATATTTCAACCAATAAATCGTTGTTTACACACAAAACTTACAATCTTATTTGTGCTAAGACAACAGTGGCCACAAATGTTGGAAAACAATGACCATATTGTATATCAGTACTCATATGTTGAAGACCCAGTGACATCTAATGGTTTTATATATTATTTGGTTTCATTCTACTTGGAAATTATATGCTCAAAGACTTCAGTATTATCTGTTTAATTTACTAAAGAGCATTTGAAATTTATGTTCACAAATGAGAACGGAATGGAATAGAGGGCTAAAATTAAATTTCCGACAATCAAATCGATCCATTTAATATCACCCTTATTTAAAGGATTTCAAATTAATGATTCGTATGATTTGATTATTATTTTCCAAATTTATCTCGATTCATGATTTTTAATTGTTTTCTGTGCGTGAGCGCCTTTGAGTGCTTAATGCGAAAGCTATTTCCTTTTTCTTCGGAATAACAAAATCACAACAATTTCAGACAATTTTCATTGTTTTTATTTTTTATTATCCGGATATTGTACTGCCAAAAATAAAAAGTTGAATTATTTATGTTTATATGTTGAGTACTTTCGTTAATTTTAAATATAATTATGGCTTAAAAATTTTGTAATTTTTATGGTTAAATATGTTTTTTGAACAATTTCTGAATAAAAATAAAGAAAGGGGACTTTAAAACGATCATATAATCTTCACTTTTAAAAAGCTATGAAATTTCTGTGCCTGTATTTCTCTTCTTTTTATTTTCTCTCACACAAAATCACTCCACTTTACTAATATTTGTAAGAAAATGTCACTGATATTATGACTAAAAAATTAACTTAAATACTTTATAGAATATTATCTTCAAGTATTTGAAATAACGAAAAACTAAAAGTCAAATGTGTTAGTTGAAATAGTCACAAAGTAATTTTTAGATAAAGAGTTGTCATGCAACATACTTATACCATGGAACCAAGATTATTCTTATTTCTTGATTTATCAATACTTTTCCAAAACTATGTAAAGAGGATGACTCACGTTCAATCTCAAAGTTCTTACATTGGCGCTCTGTTGAAGTTCGGAGCGTGGGATGCCAACTCAGAGGTCATCCTCATCAATTGGCCGGGGTTTAAAATTACGAGGTCCATCTCCGATAGCCCTCGTGTTGCTTCTGAGAGGAGAGTTTAAGACACAATTGGTCAGTCAACTAATAGCTTTCATTAGTATGGAGTAATTAGTACCAGCATTTCTCAGTTTGTCTATTCTACATAGTGGCACTGCCATAGTACCATCCAGCACTTAGGTAACTGGACTAAGATTGGCAATAAAATTGCTATTTCGATTCGCAAGGCTCTTAAAGAGCTTTTACAGGAGCACAAGATCTATTTCCAATTAATTCTATCTCACATTGGACTCTATGGCAATGAAATGGCTGATCTTTTGGTCAAGGATGGCACGACTGAGGTTCCAGTGTCAAGTAACAACTTGACCTTCTCTGAGATATGCACCAAAATAAAAATCTCAAACCAGCAGCTATAGAAAATTCCCCGACCCATCTCTGGTATCATAGGCAAACCCCAGGTACCTTACCATCCCTTACCATCAAGGTAGATAAAGTCGTTCTGTTCACCATCTCCAGACTTGCAAGTGGACACATAAAGTGCTTCTCTTTTGTTGATGGACAAAAGGCCTATTTGATGTGTTTTAAATGCGACTCAATCCGGAACATCTGTTGAACTGTGCGGATCTCAAAGAGGAGGACATATACTCCAATTCTCTTCTTGTATATGATTTTATTTTTAATATTCTTGGGCTCACATGGACCTGGTCTAGCTTGCAGCTATGCCAAGTGGAATAAGATAACAACAACATAGTGCACAAAATATTCTTGAATAAAATACTAGAAACTGTGCAAAAAATTTGGAATTAGTATATTTACCCTAAAAATTTGTTCAATAACATGCGTTTTCAAGACCGTTGTTCTTTGAAGTACAATAGACTTAAAACCATAATGAAAGAGTACATTAGGACTGAAATCATAGTAAAAGAGTACAATAGGTTCGAAATCATAATGAAAGGATACAATAGGCTTGAAATTATACTAAAGTGTATAATAGACATTGAATCATGATCAATAGATATATTGTCAAAAAAAAAATTCAGAATTACTTTATTTCCTTCTAAAGTACATATTGTATGAATTTCAAAACAGAATGACAGATTATTTTTTATTTAAACATCAACTGTTCTTCAGTTTTCCTGTATAATTCTTAAGGTCATAATAATATTTACTTTTCTTAGCATTCAAGTTATGTTAAAAGTTATTTTTTAATAAAATTTTGCGTGTGTTTGTGTTGAATTGAAAAAGCAGGAAAAATCTGAACGAAGTTCATGTTTAATTGAGCATTTCCTCCTGTTTTTATGTATTTATCAACAACATTCTGTTCACTTTTTGCCATCACGATTCTTTTCAGAAAAATGCCTATTTTTGTTTAGTTAGTACGTGCGCATTTCTGCGAGAATTTTTCTGAAAAAGTATATTTTTCGTGGAAAATAGTGGCCATTTCTCTGTCCACCTTGAATTACCATCTTTTGTTTTCATTCTTTTTTCCCCCATTCCACGGCCATTCCCTTTTTGCGTGACCTGCATGCATCCATATTCTGAAGTTTTCACTTCTTTTTCTTGTGGTTTCTGAGTTATTATTAACTTTCACGACTTTTCCTTGCCTACTCATTTCAAAACTTTCTACTTCGTTCCTTGCTTTTTAAAGACTTTTTTTTCTAGTTCATTGTTTCTGTGTTTCATTTAGACGAGAATTTCGAACTGGGGCATTTTTATGACACGTTGGGTGTCAACTTATCTCATTAAGAAGTGAGTTTATTCATGTCACATCTCACGAATGTGTTTGAAGATTATTGACATTTTTGTAGCTCTACATGAAAAAGGTGGGGGAAATTATATTTGTTTCATAGCGGGATTATATATGAGGAAAATGAAGAAGAATCAAAATGCAATGAGCAGGGGAAAAAATAGCTTTCAAAATGGTTGAAGTTGGAAAATATGTCGATATTTTTTCATTCATGACGGATAATTTTCAACTTATAGCTGGATGTTAAAATACGAATTTAAATTAAATTAGAAACAGGTTTCTAAATGATATCTTGATTTATGAAATACCTCTAAAATAAAGTAAAATCGAATATAGAAGAATTAAAATATGTGAATTCCAATAATTCTGTTTTTTTACCGAAATTGGGAAAATACTAGTTATTTCAAAACGTTAATTAAAATTGAAGTTAATATATTAACTGCAATGCTCGAACTTTTAAAGGACAAATGCTTTTCAAACTAATTTACATACTTTTTAGCGAATATATATTGATTTCTCATATAATTAATAATATATATTCTTACATTCACTTCTAAGTAAAGCAGTTCATTGTCTGTAATACTTTTTAAATAATATTATTGTGTACTTAGCATGGATTGGTTCACATTATTAAACAAAAATTTACGGTAAAGTTACATATAAAATTTTTCTGAAGATAAAATTAGGAAATAGAACAACGGAGATATAAATCATTTACTTTGATCAATCATGTTCCAAAAAAATCGAAAAAAGAATAATGTTTATTTATGTTAATACTTATTAATGTATGCAAACTGTAAACTTATCTGATTTATAAAGAAAAGCAAAATCGTTAACGCAGAAAAAATTTATTAAGGTAATTTATATTTTAATTAATAAATTTTTCATTTATTTATGTCGATTCTTTATAAATATTTATTTTATATAAATGTCTTTTATTAAAGTTAATTATTATTTAACTGAACTTTTCATAAAACATAAATTTAGTTATTTAAACTCAAAGACTTCGCTGTTTAAAATGGTTTTAATTGTTCGCGTGATATAATAGCGTATCCATTCTACTTAACGAAAAAAATCGTGTAAAAATCTCGTTCATAAATATTTGACTGAGTGAAAAATAAATCAGGTAAATAAGAGACGAAAAATAACCTACCGTCGTCAAGCTTGGTAATCAAAAACTAAAAACATATTGATAACTCAAATTTAATTTGATGCGGTTTATGCTGTTTTATTAGTTAATTTTTTAAAAATAAAAATTGAAAGAAAAATCTTTTTATAAAATCCAAGTACCTTTTACTTAATTTTAGTTTTAAAAAGTTTTTTGCACGCAATGCAACATTTATTACATTATTTTGCGTTAAATGAATTACGCATTTGTTTGAATCTAAGCTGCACTTTTTTCCCAATATTATTGCTATTGAAAATCGGGTGATGCTTAGAATCGAAGGTAAAAATATTCCTGGAATAAAGAAAATTAAGCATGATACTGACAGTTAGAACAAATACAGGTTCAAGTTTGTTTTTGAAAGTTTTTAATACTGGTAAAATAAATAAATTATCCACTTCTTATTTTTTCTCATTTTATTTATTTTTAATTTTGTGAAGATACCAGTATTAATAAACATTTTTATACTATTTTTTTTCTCAAAAAAAGTGTTGATAATTAGAGGCTTGGATTCGATTAAGTACGGTATAGATTGTACAGAATTATTTCACATGTTTAACAATGTTTTCAAAAGAAAGCATTGTTAAACGTGTGAAGTGAATGAAACATGCATAAGTGAATATGATGAGTTAAAAAAAATGTTTAGTATTATTGAAATTTATTGCGTAGTTTAATTAGAAAATAAACTCATATTTTACTGATAATATTTTTTAAGCATGATAATCATATTATTTATCACCTCCCCCATTAAGTATATTTCATTTATCATAGATGCATCATAATATTTAAAACGAAACTACACCACACGCTATTTTCAGTCATACCACTTTCAACAACCATTTTCCTCGAATTAGTCGAACGAGAGAGACATATTCTCTCGTGCGTTCAAACTAGCGTGCATTTAAACCGTTGGTTGTAAAGCATCACTACAATACGATGCTTATTTTCACTTTCAGCCCATGGCATCAGCCGGAAGATCGGTCAGTCACGTAATGGCGGTCTGTTAGTAATGACGTCACAAGTACCGTTACATACACACCGACAGGAAAGAGCAACGGTCGTTGTGTGATATTTAGTGCCAGGTGTTACTACATGGTACTTGAATACATATAGGAATGAAACCCCATAAATGAGACAGTTGCGTTTTTCGAAGAAAAACAACGCTATTCCGAATTGTTTTCTCATTCGAATTGTTTGAAGGTTTGTTATCTGGTGCAATATTATTATTCACCAATGCAATTCTTAACGGTTTGAGTGAAACATTTCACACTCACGTTGTTTTTGAAATTATAATTAATCTTTTAATACATTTTGTATTGTCAATTAATTTGCTTTTGGAAACAAAGGAAATACTGAATCGATTGAAGAAGGCTGGAAATTTAGGCATAAGTTATTCGAAGCACTTGATCTCTTTCATGAAAGCTTAATTACTTTATACAATTTTTGTATAATTTCGTAAAAAAATAAATAAGATCGTTTAACAATTTTTTTTCTTGCAAAAAACTTAAATAGTTTAATTTTTTTTTTGACAGTTAACCCAATTCTATTTTTACACAAACTTCAGTTTTAAGACTTAAAAAAAACTTTTTTTGCACAACTCATTTGGATTAAACACGATCAATCCATATTCTAAGAAGTAAATTTTGCTTTAATTTTGATTTTATAATTGCGAACTGCAGACGTAGATTTTACAACCTCAATGTAAAATTTTGACTGCTTCGTCTGTATTTTGATTTGGTGTTCAAAGTAAAAAGTATATTTCGGATGCTTATGAAATTTAATAAAAATTCAAATGAAATTCGTGCACAATACATTATCACAAAAGGCATCCTATGAGACTTGTTTTGACGTGGCTGAAACATTTGAGACATATCAAAACAAGTTACAGAAAGTAAAAAAAAAAAGTTGTTAAAACAGATGGTTTGCCCTCAACGCGAAGAACGACAAAAACGAGAGAGCCAACTATAAAATCTTTATTTTTATATTATCTACGATTTAGTCACATAACAAGGGATGTGGCTATCCGAATCCGTATAGAGAAAAAACATCAAATCTTGAAGAACATAAATATCAAAATATTGAGCTCATGATACCTAACATGACGATTGGCATGTGAAAGAATTAGAAAATCAAGAATGATATACGACATGTGGATATATGTAACTTGCACTCGAACTCCAGCTGATTAGCGTAGAAGCAGCTTAAATAGACTAGACATCTCTTGCTGCAAAACCTCGGAAAAGGTAAAACCTCGAGGGCAGCTATGTTTAAAATACTGCTTAAGGGGCACGGAGATTGCACCCTCTTAACGAAGGACTGCCTAGCCTTAAATTGAAATTTACCATCAAACCCGAACATGTTGATTAGTGCTTAGGACTTTGATTTCTTAGGACTGGAACCAATCTTCTATTTTTCTATAGATGCAGTTTTTTCTAAGTATATTCATCGGGAATGCATCTATCTAGTAAAAGAGAAATGTTATTCATTTCGCGTGTCATGTGTGCGTTATTCATTTTTTTAATTGTAGTCATGGTAGTGGGTAGTAAAAAAATATTTTTGATATTGATCACATCATCGTTAATTTAGCTAATTTTAACATCAGAAAAGAAAATTATGAGCATGTTCAAGGCTCAGTCGCCAAACGATCAAAAGTGAGAATTATCCCTTTTTGCATTTAAATACACTACGAAAAATATGGGAAAATATAATCACGTGTTCAAGTGATATTGGTTAATTTTATAAATTACGTAATCTTTTAGGGATTAGTTTCAACATTTAAGTAAAGCACGTGCAAACTTTCTTGATATTTCTTTTCAAAAAATCGGCGATAAATGTATTAAAAAAATCCAAGATCTAATTCTTTTTTTGAAGAATCATAAAAAAAAAAACATGTTAAAATATAGGTTTTAATTCTAAATGAAATGAGACTAGCATTTTTGAAATAGGGTTTTTATATTTATGATTTAGATATTATGAATAAATAAAATTAGAATTTAAAGTAAATATAAAGCAAATACATATATAATTTTTATCCAAAGCAAAGCTCTTTAATTCTAAAAGTAAATAAAAATTTCCGAAAAATTATCTTTTTTTAGATCTGACATTGTAATAAACTGAAGTACTAAATAATACTTCTCTTGTATGTTCCTATTAATATTTCAAATAATATTTCTATTCAATTGTGAATCTGTATTTAATTTTAAAGGGAAAAAAATTCTAAACTGTTTTATGTTATACACATGTATTTACTTTTGTGAATAAATATGTTAATCTACTTGGTAAGATATATTGTTTACTTCTGAATGTAAATATATATAATTATTAGATATATGTGTTTTGTGGGGGGAAATGTGCGTACTAGAATTAATTTGAACTGTTTTTAGTTTTATTGTTACCATAATGTGACGACGCATAGAATTTGTATTTAAAATATGTAAATAACAATGCTAAAGAAAACATTTAATGTTCCTCTCAAAATTATTCATTAACGTTAATGCATTTTCCAGTGAATTCGAGAACTTAAAATGTTATCAAACATTTTTTCTCTCTCTATTTTTTTTTTTTTAATGAAATCATTTAGTGTACATAAATATTTTCCAACGTCCTATGTTTCACGAAAAATGATAACGAAAAGTACAGTTCCATACGCAGCGATAAAAGTGTTCTGCTTTGTTAGTTGTATTACAAATAAAAATGAAACATTTTTTTTCGCAATACTGTTTGTGTAATTATAGTTATAATGACACACGCAAATTTCTTATTAATAGCATAAAATGAAGCGAGATTACTGAAAATGACTGTATTTAATTCTACTGAGTATAATCATTACATTACATGGTACCTTTAAAATAAAATATGTACAGTTTTGGGAACATTGTCCATACAAAATAAAGATTTTAAAAAACCACGTTCTGTCTTATGTATACATATAGCATGTGCAACGGGCCTTCTTTAAAATACACCTATGACATTATTTTCCTACACAAGAAATTAATTTTTTTTTCTGTTTTTGTATTTCTATTATTATTATTATTATGCTTTACTTAACTCTGAGATATAATTTTTTGTTTTAAGGTATCCAACTACCCTAAAACTGTGAATTTTGCCAAAAATTGACAAATTTTTTTTATGATTTTATTTTATGGGCCATCTTTTTAGCTTTATAAAAATACCAAGTTTATCATTTTTCATTTACTAGAACAAAAACTACAAGTGTTTTAGTCAAAGCAGATGCCATTACTTTAAGCAAGATATGTCATACTTTAAAACGCGTTTTACTCAAAATGTGATTTTTTGAAAATAATCAAACGGGGTCAGCGATTGCTAAAAAAGTTTTGAACATAATTAACTGAATTTTTTTCTGTAAGTTCTGTATAATAGTAGAATTGTTTTAACCTTCAGATTTATCAATCACTGTTTTATTACAAAATTTACAGTCCCTTATGTGAATATAATCACTGTCTTTTTAAGCATTTTCATATAGTAACCGAGATAAAGTGCTCTAGTTTTTGTAAAAAAGAAAATATCTCTTATCCTGAAGGTCATTTCAAAATTGAATAATATAGCAACACATTAAATTGAAAAAATTGAAAATTTGTTCATAAACCTTTGGTGCAGAATGGGTCGCGTTTATGCTATTTTTTGTCAATTTTTACCTATTTTTTCCTATTTTAATAATAATTATTTATTTTTCTCTTCGTAATTTTAGCACATTTTTCTTAAAATGCACTAAACAAATCTAAAAATAACAAAAAAATCCCCATATTTCCTTTTTTAAAAAAAAGTTGTCACAACCAGTCGGATACCTTAAGAGAAAGCATCTTCTAAGAACATAATATCAAATTAAATATAAGGTAGGTTTATATCATATATATTGAATACGTTGTTTTTACATAGCACATACTAATTTGAATATTTTATAATTATTTTTGTCATGACTAAATTTAAATAAATGGATATTAAAGGATAATTTTATTGCATAAAAGCTTCAAAACTTTGAAGATAATGAGTATTTATTTCGTTTTTTTTATTATAATAAAAGTTTATTTCTTACAAATTTCTTTGAAAATTATTATTTTAAAAAAAACAAACATATTCAAGTAAAAATTTATTTTATATATCAGTATTATGCGGAAATTTATAAATTATTTTTCTTTGAATTTAAAGTGTGTGAATTTAAATAAATAATATGAATTTTGATTACATATGCTTTCTTTTGGTTATTTAGTCTAAAGATCAAAGGAAATGCAAGTTATTTGGAACATTCGTTTTTAATTTGAAATAAAATAGAAAGTTATGAAAACTCTCCTTTTTCTCTTATGCGGTCATTATTTCTACAACTACATAAAATCTTAAAAATTTATTTTAAAAAAACATCTTTTTCAAATAATGTATAAATTTCATAACATAAATTATTCATTGTTATCACAATTATTATTCTCTCTCATGTCTATAATAATAATTAATTTAATTTATATAAAAAAAGTACAGATGCAAGAGATCTAAAAAATACCCTTTAAAAAAAATTTTTATGCTTTAAACGTGAGTTGTTTTGTTTACTGAATGTTTTTTTGTTACTGGAATGAATTTTTAATGTATTTATTGCTTTGTAAAAGACTGATTTTTTTTTTTATAAAAATTATTTTTGTACAAATATTTAAATAATTCTGCAAAAGAATTTTTAATATTAAGGAAAAATTGAGGCTCTGGATGAGGTATACATTATTAATATAATGAATACATATGAGGGGAAAAAACGTTTTAAACATCGAAAAACATCGAAAGCCTTAAAAATGCAAGAACTGCATATTTCATATGCATTAGAATTTTTAAGTATTCAGTTTCAGTATTTATTTTTCTATGGATCTTTTCGTAATGATTTTTAAAGCAAATATTTGCTTTTTGAATAATTTTTGGAATTAGAAACGTATAAAGATTTATATGGACCAAGGAATTTTAGTTTTCGATCCATGACACTCAGTAACAATCAGAACTCATATGATGAATTTTTTTCTTATGGGCTGCAAATTGGAAATGTGAGAGCCAATTCATAGTGGCTCCATCTAGTGGCGGCCCTGGCTATCAAATTTAGACGTTCGAATTAATTATAATTCAAGCTCCCGTCTGATGCTAAATATTGCCATCATATTAATTTGCCGAGAGTACCACAGCCAAATTAATACTCAAGGGATATTTTATATGCCACATAATCATATGACATGCGTGCCTACGATTTTCTTATCCTAAAAATTTTTGACTCTTGCCGGGATCAAACCCCAAACCTTGGGCTGACTTGCTCTGAGTAGCGGTTTCGAGTCCTTGTGAAACTGAAGACCCGCCGTGTAGAAAGGCTGAATCATGTTAAATCTATTAAGGTTCACAGTTCTCTCGTTGGTGGAATGTGGAAGTTTGGAGAGGTAGCTCAAGTAATATGATCAAGGCTCAAAATATTCAATAATATTCAATCGCCAATAATATTCATGCTGTTTCTGACTGTGGCGTAAATCAAAAACAATCACTTGGTCAATCAAAATGATCTATTAACTCTGTCAATTGCACTCACACTCCAACCAACATTCTATAACTCTAGTTTAAAGGGATTGGAAATGTAAAACTCAACTGAAAAGATAAGAATATTATTCAATCATATTATTACATCCGCTGGTAAATAATATGTTATTCAAATTAAGAACTGGTTTGTTTAAAAATAAAAAATCTTACAAAATACTTAAATGGTGATTTAAACTATTTTGATACAAATTTTAGGCTTAACATTTGTAGGACTGTAAGGTTGCTAAGAGTAGATTTTAGTTTTTAACTGCTTATTTTAGTTTATTTTTAAACGTTAAATAAATAAAAATCGTGCGAAAAATATGTAACAATGTGTAGTTTTTTTTGTCAGGTGAAATTTGAATCTGTGTGTTATCAGCTACTTTTTTTCATTTGTTCAAATATACCTTATTACAGCACAAAACTATACTTGCCAAATAGCATAAAATATGCGATAAAACACAACATAATTAAGTGAAATAATTAAGAACAAGAAAACACCCCGCGATTGTTTTATCATTGACGCGAATTGATTTTACGGTTCTATTCTCCCCTAAGCATTCTCGTTTACTTAATTGCATTCGGCTTACGTTCTCTATTTTGACATTCTGTATAACAGTGCTTCTCAAGCTTTCAATAATTGTGACTCAATTTTCAGTCATAATTTTCATCGTGCCCCCCTTCCGAACAATAACAGTGCATTAAATTCAATAATAATATACTTTGACTAAAGCTACAATAGACTTTAATTATAAACCGTACAAATTATCAATATAAGTATTAAATTTTGTATATAATTTTATGACATGTCCTGGTAATGATTAAAATTTTTCTTAACTCAGTACTGTGTTAAATTAATTATGAAATACACTGTACAGTATTGATATATTTATAAGTGCATTATATCAGTGTAAATGTGCATTTTATTTTTGTTTACGTCAGAATGTATTTTGTTTTGCTTCCTTTCAGTAAATTAATAGTTTTTTTTAAAAATGATCTTTTGTTTTCAACTTTTTGATATACTCGCCCCCCCTCGTAGGGTTATCACGCCCCTAAGGGGGGGGGCGCACCCTACAGTTTGAGAAATGCTGCTGTATAAGAAATACAGATAAGATTATAACTAAGTACGACGATCACCAATTTTAAAATGGAGGATTTATTTTTAAAAAAATTTTGTCGTTATAGGTTTATGAAAAAGCGCTCGAATTATCAAATTTATTTCGACAGTGTCTAAACGATTAATATTAGGGCCTCCGTGCAAAATCAGGTTTTGGGCCCCAAGCTGGATCTTACGAAGGATTGCAAAACCATACATACTTGGCGTCAGTTAATCTCTGGACCACTTAGAAATCTGCCCCCACCTTCGCGATGCGGGTGTGTACTTTACGCCACTGCCTTTATACAGTAGCGAAGCAATTTTCAAAACTACACATTTAAGCTTCATTACGAAATCAGCAAGAACTCCAAATTAGTAGCAATCCCATTCATAAATAACATATTTATATATATTTGAGTGAGTACGCATTTACGTACTATATATATAATATATATTATTTTTTATATATATATATATATACGTGTGTTAATTAAACTTATATGCAATCAACTTAGACATTGAAGCCAAACAGCCAAATTTGAAATTTATAACTATTTCACCAAATATATAGTGAACAGCATGGAATACAACACGCTGTATTGAGCAATACACGTTCTCACGCTATTTTTTTTATCCTTCCCTCAGACTATATTCGTTTCCAATCGTGCGACAGAAGCATGTACCTGTCCACCCTCCAATTACCCAATCCACCTCAAAAACCAAACGAACAGTCATGCCTTTCCGTTTTTCCTGTTGTGTCATTACATTTTTTAGTAAACCCTAAAACAAAAACATTAGAACGCAAAGCGACCGGAAGTGTGACGTTACGGGAATGAACACCTACGAGACATCCGGGACGTGTCGTTTAAAATGCGTTACACCCTCAACTGCCCCCACGCGCCCTCTATCTAAACACCGCCCGCAGAAGGGAAGGGCGTACACTTTTCCTGCACCTGTAAACCCCCACCCATTGTCCGCAGTACATGCTCATAACATACAAGGCTCATGCGAAATCATTTCTTTGGCATGGGTTCGTTTGTGAGAACGAAGTGGAATTGAGAATACTAGAATTTAATAGCCTATTGCATTTTTAATGAAATGTAACCTGGAATTATGTTGCTGTATGTGATTATTTCTGTATTGTGGATTCAAAGTGGTATTGTATGGAATACCCTATGTTTAAGAATGTAATTCGTGTCCTTGAAACAATGCCGCTCCTTATTGACTTTTTTTTTATTAAGGGAAAAAATAATATCCACATATTAAATGAAAGAAAACAGCTTCACAAATTAATGAAAGCAGTGCTTAAAATTAGGTGAATTTTGTCTGAAGCGTTCATTTGCAAATGTGTGAATTTTCTAAAAATATTGCACACATCCACAAATCCATAAAAAAAAATTACATCCTGAACAGTTTGAAAAATTTCGAACCAAACCCGAATTAAAAACTTAGAAACTCTACGTAATACTTCTAAATTACAGTTTTATAATTTGAGCAATGATTATGAATAGAGAGTTGTATAGTTTATAAAATGGGGTTGGTCCTAATTAAGCAGACAGGGGGCACCCTCTAAAATGTATACCTTTTTTTCCATTCAAAAAGTTCGATAAATAATCTTTGTACGTTGGTAAAAACTTGCATGCGCAGTAAGTACATAAGCAACGCATCCAACTATATGTGCGTAGATGTTTAGATAAGCAGGAATGCCTTAAGACTCTATGAGGCCCCAGGCCCAGATAAATCTTAAGATTTTTTGAGGCCCTGGGCAAAAGTAGGCCCTACCTAAGATCTTTAAAATTAAACAGTATATAGCATGCATTGTCAAATACTCGTTCAAATGGTAATCTGAAACAAATAATTGGGTACGACTCACAATGTCAAAAACAAAGGCACAAACCGGCTCAATCGATGGTCGCATTTCGACTAAATGAGTTGAATGAATGTTTATGGTGTTAGGCCTAGGCCTAGACTTGGATAACGGTCATTACATAATAATACGTCTACACTCTTACCAGTCGATAAGCAGTTTGAAAGTCCCTGTTTTCCAGAGAATATATACGGAAATAATATTTGACCAATAAAATTATCCGGATCATGATATTATTAAAACAGAATCGAGAACGAAACGAGGCCCCTACCGAGGGTGAGGCCCTGGGCCTGGCCCAGTTAGCCCATGCCATAAAACGTCCGTGTAGATGTGTTTCGTTCAGGTGTTTTGTTTTTCTATGCATAAATTGGAATTGCAGCATAATGCAATAGCTTTGTAAATAACAACTTGGAACAACGTGTCAGTATTCGCTTTTGTTTTAAGCTTGGAAAGTCAGTAAAAGATTGTATCAAATCCTTTCATTGGTGTATAAATAAGATACTGTACCCTTGAAACATAGGTACGAGTGGTATCAAAGGTTTCGTTAGAGACAGAGTCTTGACGATTGAGGAAATTCCGCAACACGTGACCATCAAATTAAAGTGCATCCCAAAAATTGTCTTCTGATGTACTATACAAACATTACGCGTATGAATATCTTTCGCAAAATATACAAACTTTTGAATAAATATAATACCTCTAGATTAGTTAAACATTTCTTAGAAACATTACTAGCATATGTTTTCGTTTTTGAACAAAGATAGCGTTTGAGAGAGTGACTCAAATAGAAACGAATTTTTTAACGTATTTTTTTAAACATGAAGGAAAGGGGCCATTATGCGTTCTTTATCTACATGTACAAATCAAGAAAAGACACAGTAGAATCCCCACATTCTCTCTGCTAGGGAATTAAATGAGAAGAATAAGGGTTGTTATATTAACGTGGTATAATGTGAGTGAAGGGAAATAGTAGATAGTTTTCGAATTTGCGTAAGTGGTTTTAGCGCCAATCAGTCACTAATAAAAATGCATGCAAGCTATTAAGATATTTCCTTTCTGCCCAAACAGCGGGTTTGATTCATTTAAGACGGAAAATGAAATGAGACTAGGATCTAGAAAAATGATATTTGTAATTAAGCTTTAAAGAAATATATATAACATTAGAATTTAAATCAATATTGAGATTTCTACATGCACACACACACACTATATATACGTGTTCGTGTGTGGGAGAGAGCAAGAACTGTATACTTTTTAAGAGTGTCTTTAAAAATAGGTACAAAGGTCTTTTCGTATATATGTATGCCTCCCTCTTTTTACAGGTGGTTCTGTAATTTGAAGCCTTATCGGATGATCTCGTAACTCCCGGTAGATATACAATAAATAGCCTGAGTTGCATATATAGTTAAATGAAAGATAGTCATGTAATAGAATATGTTAGCTTGTAACAAAATTGTGTGTGTGTGTGTGTGTGTGTGTGTGTGTGTGTGTGTGTGTGTGTGTGTGTGTGTGTGTGTGTGTGTGTGTGTGTGTGGTGCGTGCGTGCGTGTGCGTGTGCGTAGTTTCTTAACTAATTTTGGTATTATATATATTTGAATTTGTGAAAATGAATGAAAGGTTATAGTTTATAAAATCGTCACCTTTATTAAATTTTGAGGCATTTTTGCATTGTCTGCATATTTTAATTTAACTGGAAAAAAATTTACTCGCTTTTTTTGTGACTATTCCTTTTATTTTTAAATATAAATTTTATTTATACTTCTACAGTTATTTTAACAAGTTTAAAATGCAGTATAATGACAAAATAACCACAAGAGAAATATAAACTGTGGAATATAAACAGCTGTGGAGACAAAATAACAAGGAAAGAAATTATACGAGTACAATGTATCATAATTATATTTATCATCTCCATTTGGAGAATGTAAATATTTTGAGATGAGTTCCTCACCGAAAAAGGTAGACGGTTATGGAGAAGCATATATCTTAGGAACCTATTGCGCAAAGGGCTGAATGAAATAGTTCGTGTATTTAAGGGAGTATAAACTTCATTGGATTCTCCGAAATAGAATGAATCCGCGAATATCATACTATACTATTAGGTTTCTGATTTGAATTTGTATGTTAAATTAAAATCATTGTACATTTGATGGTATTTGAGGACTACATGCCAGCATATATTACATATACTTCTTATTAAAACTGCTACATGTCAACTGTACATTTTGAAGGTGAATTGATAACAGCGTTGTTCTGTATGGACAAGTTAAAATAGTATACAATATCAATAATATCTGTTTCAAGAAGTAGAAATCCCTTACAGAATTTCAAAATTTGTGACAAAATCTTTTGTATTAATGAATTAAAGTTACCGAAACTTAAAACATTGTAGTGTGTTAAAATAACATGAAAAGCAAAATATGCTAAATTGTAGTTTCGAGTGTTAGTTATTTTTATGAAAAAAAATTAAATTTATTGTTTTAACACAATAGAAAATATTATATATTTTTTTGAAAATTGTCTTTTTATTACAAAAACTTATTATATTCAATTTATTTTCATGTGTTTTAGGTATAATAAGTTAACTTATCATTTTTTACTTTGCAGGTAAGCTTGTAATCTGATTTGGCGTTTTGAAAATCTGTAAAAATGTAAGGTATGTTTGCATAATAATAGAAATTCTTTTTTTCCCTCTCTCTCTCTTTTATTTCGTATATATAATACAGAAATTTCTTTTCTTCTTTTACATTAAGTATTAATAACAATTTATGAAAAATGCTTTATGACAGCGAATAAAATGGTTAAACATAAAGTGATGTATTTGCTATGGAATATATATTGTATAATAGAATATGTTATTTTATATAATAAATTAAATGGCTAAACTTTAGAGTTCCTTTCAAAGATGCGAAACGAATTAACGTTATTTCCTTTAGCTAGACATTTAAGGATTATAATTTTGAAAATTTGTAAATATTATCTTTCAAAAATAAAAATTTTGAAGAAAACACATTTTAAGTTTTTGTAATCGTAAAAAGGTATGGTTACCCTTTTTTACTAAATTATTTAAAATTCTAAAAGCTCATACACCCGCTCTTCTTTTTTCTTGTGGTAATACTTTTTTTTCTTCAAGCATGTGTTTTTCTTTATTTTTTAAACTGTAAAAGATAACGAATACCTTGTTGCATCGTCAAATCCTTGATACCTTAATATACGGAGAGCATAATTGGCTGCTAAATATATAACCAATAATTTATAATTAAATCAGAAAGCGAACTGCAATAATGTAATGGCTGAAGCATTAGAAAAATTATGAAGCGTTATATATATATATAAATTTAAAAAGGAAAACTAAAAATCGAGTTACAAGAGGCTATACATATTTTCTGTAATTTCCAGTTTCAAAGTGCTGCTTCAATTTCAATCTTTTAACAGACTTTTTTTAAGTATATTTTTATTTCTATTTTACGTGAACTGAAAGAAAAGCTGTTTGGAAAGAGAAAAATATTAGAACTAAACTATTTTCAAAGAAAATAAATTTTCCCAGGAAGTCAAAGATTACATTTTGTACCTAAGCAGTCAAAATACATAAAATAAACTATAATCTATTTTGACCAAACACTTCACACACACACACAATGTACGCTACTTTAAAATAAAATAAAAATTTGTCAATGTAAAATTTGATAATCGTTTGTCTAAAAGTATTACATTATTTTATTTCATTTGAGTTGTGTAAGAAATGCATGAATTATATATAGGGATGACAATCGTTTGTAAGAATGCAAGTCGATAAAATTTATGGCCTATATATAACTTATTTAGCGCAATAAAATTTTTTTAAAATATCGTAAAAATTCTTTATTGCTAATACGATTGATGAAGCTGTTATTCTTTCTCTCTTTTTGTATGCATATATTTTTGTTAGTTTTTTAAACTTTAATATATAAGCAGAGACAGACATATTTTAATAAATTTACGCACAATTGTTAGAACAGATTCTATTTCGTGCACCTTTGTGCAAAGTTTAAATTTACATGCGTATAAATTCTCACAAGTATGTGTTTCATACGCAGAAAGTATTTAAATTTTTATGGAAATTTTAGCAGATGCCAAAATGGAATATGCTTTTAAATAAACATTTGAAGACAATTAAATTGAAAATTTGTATACAATTGTTCCAAACTCTACAGAGGACAGACCAAGCGTGGTCAATCACTACCATCAATACATTAAATCAAGAACCTTTTGTGGAGTCTCATGAACAATCTTCTGAATAAATAGATAAAATCACCCCTCCTTTCATCACCCCCTCCTTTTTTAAAAAAAATTTTCAAAAAAAATTTCCTTTACCTTAAATGTTATTTCGTTATTTATAAATAGGCTCTCAGTTACAGTTATCATACAAAGGATTTGCACAGATACCTTTTTATATATAATTTTAAAAGGAATATGTTACATATCGCCATTGCCAAACCAATATCACCTATTTGCAAAAAATATAACTTTGAGATATTATTATTTCACAATATTCTGGCTTTTGCACATAGTATATTCGTTTAGTGACCGCAGTTCAGAGCATAAGGCTTGAAGCAAGAATGGTCATTAAGTCGATCGCGATCGAGCGGCAGACCACCAAGATATTTTGGGATGACCGCCTTTACTAGGATGTAAGACACTCTTACTAAAATAAACCTATTTGTGGAACACTGATGCCAGCTAGATTTTAGAATCGTCTTTTCGCAATCGATGCGACTGTGTTTACTTAAGCAAATGATTCGATAAATGTTCAGACGAATTGGATCATTAGAAGCAAACGATGGCCCTTAACACGTCACTGTCACCGTAGGGGGGGAATTCCCAACTCGCCGGCTGAAGGGGAGAACTAGTGTTGATGATCAGCCCTTCCCGCGCGTACACGGGATTGGGTTCTTGTGTTGACGTCATGCCCCACGGATTCGGTGGCGAACAAGTTAAGTACATACTTACGTCAGTTTCAGATCCATCGATTCACGTATCTTCTCTGCTCGCTGCATTGAATACTTTAATGGTCTAGCAGTCACTCATAGTTTTGTTCAATCATTCAATTTGACAATCTTGTGTTACTTGAATTTTTGTTTTAAAATTGTATCATCATTTTAATAGAGGAGTACAATGCCAAAAACAAGTGTTAAAAAAGAAAACATACAATTATAATGCAGAATGGCCACATCTATGTCACTGGGTGGACTAGAATATCTTAAAAACATTAGAAATAGCCCGTATCCTGGAACCGTCTGCCCACCCCTGGCTTAGAGTCAAACTAGTAGACTAGTCGTTAGTAAACTAGTTGTAATAGTCAAAGTGTTGAAATCTTCAAAAAGTGCATGTAGCGGATATTGCTTTGACAACGATGATATTGTAACAGAACTACGTGACCAGGGGCATAGCTATCGCCGTATCAATGATACGGGGGTCCCAAGCTATAGGGGCCCCAACATATGCAACTTAAGTCCAAATAACAGGGATCCCATATCTAAAAAGGGCCCCGAAGGAATTTTGATACAGGGCCCCCTAAGAGTTAGCTACGCCAGTGTACGTGACTATAATACTGTGCAACAATTTTACCTGAAACATAGGCTGTGAAATCGAAAAAAGTTGAAAATTTTCCAAATTGTTATATATGGTTTAATTTTGTTCAGTTTCTTGTATGCAAATCTTCACTTTCCCTATATGGGTTCACAAAAACTGATTGAAATACAAATAACCCAATTTGGATCTTTAATCTAATAGGCTACCCATCATTCTAACATTCGAACTTTTCATCAATTTAAAAGCTTTTAAAAATTTATTTTTCCCGCTTTTAATCTGGTATTTTCGGAGTTTTATCGAATATATTAGATTCCACATTGATTTGATGATTTCAAAGCGTTCGACATTAATGGCTGGTAAGAAATTGTGCTCGAGAAACACATTAGACAACAAAGAAACGGGGCAAAACATCGCATTTTTTAGTTCAATCCCGCGTCTTTTTTTTTTATGTTAAGAACAAAAAAAATCGACTTTTTGTATGGATAAAAGAAAGTCATTAGGACTATGGGAACTTAACAGTAACGAGACAATGGTTTGTAAAAAGAAACACTAAAGTAAAGAAACTTAGTTGGAAAGAGCCATACCCGGCGGTGTTTTATGCTAGACACGCTTCCCTAAGGTGACGAGTAAAAAAAAAAGTTCACTTTTTGCACTTTTAAACGAGTAAAATAGATTTACGAAGTCAAAAGAAAGGACAAAAAGAAAAATATTTTTTAAACATTTCACCTTGAAGTCATTTGTGAAACTATAACTCAACTTTAATCAAGACTTTTCATTGATGTACAGATGTTGTTATGCTCGTTCAATCCGCAAAACACGTTGTTGTCATTTTTTTTAACTTAAGCTTTTTTTTTCATCCGCTTAATTCTTCCGTAGATCGTGGTAAGAATACTGATGAATAGAAATTACTGTTCTTTGATTGTGTCACCTCCCCCGCCCCTTTGCCCATTGGAAACAAGGTTAATGCTTTGAGTACAGGAGGGGAGAGGGGTCTTCCGAGGATATATTCAAGTGGACTTGAGGTAGGAATCGAGACTTGAGCGCCATCTAACCACTTAATATAAAATTAAGAAAAGGCCATTGGATACGGATATCAACTCTAAATGAGATTATGGAAATTTCTAGAAATAAAATATTAAAAAAAATATGGTTGTTTTTTGTGTACAGAAAACTAAACTATATATAAAGAATGCTCAAGTAACTGGTTCTCTTAAATTGCGGGACATAAATTATCTAAAGTGTAAAAAGTTTATTAAAATATTTTTCTTATTTTTTTTGTACATAAAATGCCATAATTTTTTGTTGTTAATTGATCTTTTATAAATTTAAGTACCTCAATTACTTAAAATTAAGCGATCCAATTTTATGATTTGTATTTTCCCTGATCCTTTTCATTTTTTATTTGTATTATAAATGTATTTATATTTTTAGATTTAAATTACATAATGTTATTACCACTTACATCTATCTGTAAGCTTCATGTGTTATGCAATGTGGAGAATGAGAAGTTATTTAAAAGAATTATTAAAAAAAGCAGTTTGGACGTATCAAAGTAAACCATGCTCACATTTTCCCCCACGTGAATTAAGGATTTTAGAAACATACGTACATTTTATCGTTTGATCGGCATGTATAATTAGTTCGATCACGTTTGCATGTGGAAAAAAAATTATAAATTGGAACCTACCTACTATGTGCAAGTGATGTTCTATGGTACGGAAATTAATAGAAAAATAATTATATAGATAAACACACACAAAATTTTAATATTGTCACACAATGGGATTAAGTTTTCGAAAAAATGGAAAAATACTTCATTCTGGTTAGATGATTTTTGTCTCAAAATATATTTATTATTCTATAATATAAAAAACCAAAAACGAATGATAATTGATAAATGAGTTCTGAATAGTGAGTAGTACAATGCACATTGCAACATTTCACAACCCAAGCTCTCCCTTCCTACATCGTCTATTCCAAGAGTCGGAGTCTATGGCATGCATGCCATATGTGGCACGTGATATAATTCTCAGTGGCATTCTACAAATTTGTCAATTTTTGAGTGGATGAAAGTCGATAAATTTTTCATGAACATCTTCACAATTATAGGGATATACGGAATTGTGTTAAGAATCTGAAAGATAAATCTACAGTTATTTTGTAAATTGTTTGAATGTCATTGCTGGAGATATCTAATTGTTAAAAGAGAGAAAGTTGGATGTACTCTGATTTATCTTTTGCTTCTACTTATCTAAGGGAATAAATCTTTTATTATCTGAAAAATATTTGGAATTGACAAAGAAGTTGTTAACAACAAAATGTTAATCGTGTCAAATAGACAGTCCGAATTATACCCCTGATTTTGCGATGTGAAGTAGAGCGGTGCAGGAACTACAGTTTAGCATTGATTTTTTTAAATTTTTTTTATTTAAATGCAGTGTAGAAGAATACTTATATTCTAAGTTGTCTATTTCTTATTTTAACAAATGTTTAAAAATACGTAATATATGTACAATTTTGATTATTATATATTTATGATGAAGAAATAGTTATATGTATATATTTTATACTGTTTATTTTTGTTAAGAAATATCTTTAAATGACGCAAAATTAATATATAAAAAGCAGTAAATCTATATTATTGACTTCTATTCTCCATCTTTGCATGCATTATCGCAGGAGTCGAATTGTTTTAAGTATGTCCTACTATGTGGCACGCTGAATCATATTGGTAGGTTGGTTAGGCACGGCACAGTTAAAGACGTCCACCGCTGGTTTATTTAGTCCAATTTTGGCTTTTTCTTAGAATTTAAATACTAAAGAAGCTGTTAAATGTGCTTGTTTTTTTTCTTGTATTTATTAGGTGTCCTCACAACGTAATAAATGTTCAAATGTACTGAAATAGCTGTTTTTTTAATAAAAATTACTTGCGACTTTTTACCGTAAAAAAGATCAAATACGTAAACTCCATTCCCTTTCTCGCAGTACTAAACACAAAAATTATAATTTCTTATTTTATTTTTCTCTCCATCAATACATCAAAAAACATCGTTTCCGCATAAATAAATTTTAAAAATTGGGGGGGGGGATTTTTTGCTTACAGTGGTATGCAATGTTTTATTTGAATACTCATAAAACCTTATTGACAATACCTTATTACATAATTATGCTACACTTTTTTTTTTCTTTTTTAACGTTTAATGCTTCCAGAAAAAGGAAAATATTTGTCTTTTAATAGAAATAAAACACTCCAGTCTGTAAATCTGTTCGCTTTTTATCAAATAAATTTTAATAAAATACTTTTTCCTTTTTTACTTCAAGCAGCTTAGACTTAATTTATGTTACTGTTTATGTGGTCGATATTTATAAAGTAGGTTGAGAAGGTGTACAAGATTAAACACTTTAAAAATACTTTAATTCTTCATAATTCTGTTTTTTTCGTTATTAACTCAAGGTAAACACTATAATTTTCCGGACAAATGTCAACATGATTTTTGATGGTGGATAAATTCTTTAACAGGAAGAAGAAATCGGTAGAGATTTATTTTTCTCTTCATTTTTTTCACTAAGTATATTAAATTTTTTTCTTCATGAAGTTTTTTCTTTAATTTGATATATATATTGACTTTTAGGATGTTCTCATAATATTTTGGGTAATAACAAATCATAATATTTAATTTTTCTTTTAATTGTTTAAAGTGTTGGATACGAAAAAATAGGAATTCCATCTAATTATAAAGGAAATTTCATTTTTATGAAAAGCAGCTCTGTTCTTTTTCGAAATTTTTTCTCTTCTTTTTAATGCGTTTACATTAATTAAGTTTACGTCATATGAAAGAAAATATTTAGAAAACTAGAATAAAAAAAGTATTTTTTCCATCTAATATAATTTACAAAAAAGAAAAAAAGGATTTTTTTTTCTTTAACTCTCTTTTATATTTTTTCAAGGTTGTATATGTAATTCCAGATCATTTATTTTTACTTTTTAAGCCATGGGATTTGCTTTGAGTGTAAATGTTCTCAAGGGTGCTTATTTTACGCTTTTTCTTTAAGATCTAGGTTTATTGATCTCATATATATTTTCTCATAATTTCTATGTAAATTTTTAATCTTTACGTAGCACTTTATTCGTGAAAATTTTATATTTTTTGTACGAACATATTGTTAATGATTGTGTAAAGCATTCAAATATATTTCCTCTGGGAGTAGAAAGTGTAAATTGTGCAACCATTAAAAAATGTAACCATAACAGTATACATGTAACGTAATTCCCGAGATCCACTGACAGATTTTATAAATACATTCTAGCTGCATAAAAAAGGTGCTTAAGGAAAAGACGAGACAAATTTTGAACGATCATGTTTCCTTAGAATTTTATAATTTAACATTTTAGAGAGTTAACTTTGTTTGTTTACATTTAGAGAAGCCATGGCATTTTGTTTGGCATAACGCATACATTCTTATTTGTTGGTTTCTATATAAACTTATTTAAACAGAAGATTATCTTACAGAATAATGAGACAAATGGACGTTTTATTCAAATGAATTTCAATCCATCAGTGCTGTCTCACGAATATTAATTATCAATAGTCTATTTATAGTTTCTGTGAGAAATCAATTGATATAAAAACCTCTAAGAGATATTTCCATGTCTTTGTATGAGCTTTTGATGTACTCATACAAAGACATGATGTGCTTGAATATATACACTTTGTTCTGATTACTTAATGGGTAAAAAAATAAAGGGGGGGGGGAGGTGCTACAATAATTTTTAATGCATTTAGTAGAAACATAGTGTTGTGCATTTCGATTTAAATGCCCTTAACAGTCCTCTCTCTCCCTACAAAATAAAATTCAACATCTACAGAAATCCTTCAGCATATACACACCTTGATTTAGCACCTGGTAGTAATATATTTTGGGTGAGTACAAAACAAACAATGGTAATATTTCACCCGGAATTGCACTCTCTTCATAACAATGCTCGGTGAAATTTCTCTTTCATTTGTTTTAAACGTGTTCCTCGCTTTTGGAGATTTTCCAGTGCCATATCTCTCTGAAAAGGAGATAGCACGTTTCCGTTTATATATTGCACAAACGGGACCAACTTCTATGGAAATTCAGGCCCATTCTTAAAGGGAGAGGTATCAAATATGTTTGTGGATGTACAGTCCTCTCAGAAAGGGTATATCATTTATGAAGTAATTAAATTTGTGCAAAGCTACAATATATTCAGTTGTAGAGCTGAAACGGCATTCAAATTTTGCTGCTGAATGGTGTAAGTCCTTCTGATTAATTCCTATCCTTTTGATGGAGATGCCATCAATGTATGTGTTCTGTGGTATTTCGGATATTCGAAACGATTGCCATTCTTGATCAGTAAACCACGGGATTCATTGTATCTGTTATCTATTTATGTGTCTATTCGTATTTGCGACCACGAGAATTGCCTGCAGCTCAAATCGATAATTTCTATAAGTGAGATTAGATAATTTCTTCTATTGTATACTATATCATGCTAATTGCTATAAAGCTAATATCTCATTGAATTCAACCGAATAGAAATTACGGATTTATAAATTCCATGGGTTCGTATGGAAATAGATTATTTTTAAGCTATCTCTTTCAAAATCGAATTCGTGCAGGAATCTTCTATTGTTATTTTTGATAGGTGATTCATCTAAATTGATGAATATTTATCGCAAACACAGAAATGGTATGATGTTAACTATTATTTTTTCGGACATGAAGTATAGTAATTGATAACATATTTCAGTTTTTTATCGATGGTTTCTTAAGTATTCTTGTAGATAAAGGAATATTCTATGGAAGATAGTTTAAATTTCTGTATTGATTGATCATTCTATAAATCTTTTACTTTTTAAAAAAAATTGGAATAACATTTAATTTACAGTGTTCTTCTCTCAACACTAATGACAAATATACTAATGATTACCACCCCACGTATATTCAATAGAATAAACTAAAAGTATATATTTGATAAAATCTGAAATGTAAGGAAACTTCATACTTTATTTTATCTTTCATTGGTATTTTTTTCTTAAGATTACTGATATTTTTATTATGCGTTATCAGCAACTAAATCATCAATTCCTAGGACATATTTAGGTTTAACTTTATGGTCATTTGCCATAAATTATTACCGGTGCATAAAGGGACACAAGCATTAACAGCTGTTGTCACAATAGTTGATAATCATCATTGAAAATTTCCATGAGCTCTTCGTACACTTTTATCTCTTCAGTCAACTTCAGTAAAATACATCCAGCTCATTGGTTGACCACCCAATCTATCAACTAGTGTAAAATCCTTGCACGGTCAATGATTTGCCTTGTTTTTCAACACCTGGTTTCTTAAATGAGTCAGTTAACAACATCAATATGACTGACTGCCTTTGCTACAGTTTGTTGGTTTTTAGATAAGCGATTGTCTAGGCAGTAAAAATGGGTTATGGTTATTGAGTGTGGCTACTAATTTGGAGTGATGATAGCAATCGTAATTTTTTTCTAGCATTCATTATTTAATAATGCTGTAGAAAATTCATTTTGACTTTATATTATTCTGTTTTATTTATATAAATATGGCGTATAAGTCCACACAAGCTAATGGTTTCTTAAAACGATGTTCTTCTTCTTCAACGGCGCGACAGACACAGTGAGTCTTGGACATCTTCAGAATTTTTTTCCTTTAAGGTCCGTCGTTTTTAGCCCCTCAGGGGGCTCACCTTCTTTAGGTGAGTACGGGTGTCACAATCCCGAGGTGCCCTAATGATATTTTTTCTTTTCCCAAGGGTTTACTGTCTTTGGTAAACACGGGTGTCACGACCCGGGGTACCCTAGTGATCCTTCTCTATTTTCGACCCTTCGTCTTGTCATTCCATTCGACCTTTTTTTTCCTTTCCCGTCTCGACCACAGATAAAGATTTTTTTTCAATACACATGATTTGAATCTTAAATTTATTTTTTTGTGATTGTATTATATTCTTAACATATATTGCTATTAACACAGTTTAGTTTGAATTTTTAGATGTGTTAATTTGGTTCCTTTTTTATTTTATTTTCGATATAAGTGTTGTGTTTTACTAACACCGTTGTTTGTCAACCCGCATGTTTGCCGTGTGCGGCGTCCCGTAAGGAGGAAAATGGTGTCCTGGGGATACCTTTTGCGTTCCCTTTGGCCCACGCTTCGCTGTAGACGGGTGGCAGGAGTGAGCCCGCTCCTGTCAATCGGCTGGTGATAAGTTTCTCTGGTGTCCCCGGAAAGACATTGCTGTAGGGTTAGTGCTGCAGATAAGGGGTGGCGGGTTTACCCGTTGGATCCTCGCCCTGATGCTGTAGCACTATATTCTGGGTGTACTCCAGGTAAGCGCCGTGCCTGGTTTTTGCCAGATGACCGGCACACTGCCTCCCTTGTTGGACTCCGTGGTGGGTGGAGCCACACCGGAATGAATACCATCTCTCTCTTCATGGATCCTGAAATTTCGTGCCCGGGTAAAGGCCTCGTTTTACCCACACCACTTACCATTGATGAAATTGCGAAGAATACACGTTTTTATACTATCATTGCCAAACAACGAAATGTCCCGTAAATCTCCTTTTACTATCTTCAAAGCTCTCCAAGGAATTGGTGAACCGAAATCGGTAAAAAAAAAATGAGATCGGGTGATTTACTAGTCGAACTAATTCTGCTCTTCAATCAAAATGTTATTTAGCTGCTAAAACCTTTCTTGTGACTGTCCTCTTCTTGTTAGTCCACATAAATCTCTGAACTCCAGTCGAGGTGTCATTTCAGAACCTGACCTGTTGACCACCCCTGAAGCAGAAATCCTTGAAGGATTTTCTAATCAGGGTTTTATCCAGGTCAGGAGAATCACAATTAAAGATACTGCAATAATTCCTACAAAACATATTATTTTAACATTCAATTGTCCAAAACTGCCATCTACAATAAAAGCAGGTTACTTGAACTGTAAAATCCGTCCTTATATACCAAATCCTCTGCGCTGTTTTAGGTGCCAGATATTTGGTCACTCTCAAACATCCTACCGCGGTCAACTGACGTGCTCTAGATGTGCATCCGTTGGGCATTCTTCCACGGATTGCACTCTAGAGCCAAAATGTGTTAATTGTTCACTCGCCCATCCATCAGATTCCAAACTATGTTCCAAGTGGAAAGTAGAGAAACAAATACAAGAAATTAAAACTAATAGAAATATCTCCTATTTACAAGCACGCAAATTCATAGTACCACAGATATCTCAAACATACGCCCAGGCTGTCAAATCCTCAACTGCAACCACAACAACCCAAACTGATGAAACAATTACAAAAATAGTATGTCCACCTTTAAAATTATTGCAACCTTTATAATATCCGTTCCTAAACCAACAGTATGTCCCAGAATTCCTCCAGTTATCAAATCTCTAACTCAACTCAGGCACACCTCCTGCCATCTACATCTTCTGTTGCAGCTACAATATCATCAGAATCTCAACCCCCTATTTCTTCAATAGATAATGCTCCCGCCACATCTAATAGTCTGTCTACCTCTGTTAAATCTGCCTCATCCAAGAAAAAAC
>BMAO01001345.1:0-20463 GCA_019973975.1 Trichonephila clavata | reverse complement strand
AATATCGGCCTTCAACTTCTCTAAGAGTTGTACAAATTGACTTTTATTAAGAGCTCTTGAGTTTATAAAGGTTATTTTTATAACAACTAACAGTACAATGGAAAATGTTTTTAAACCATGTTTTGCAAATAAAACTTGCTGGTGTATTATACAATTAAATTCAACCAGGAAATGTGAGATATTTTGCTTAAGATACTGAATAAATCCAATGTTTTCCTCTACCATATAGTTGCACAGTCTGTTATTACAGAAACTATTCTCTGAGAAAGTCAGTATCCATTTCTTTAAATGCAATATCAAATTCTGCAAAAATATTAAGACTGGTACATTTTCCCTTCAACGTTATTCTTCATTAACTCTTCTTTCATTATATTTCCAAATTTATACCGACCAAAAACTTCAAATTGTGCATAACCATTTATATTATTAATCTCATCTAATGCAATTGAATGCATTTCTGCATAATTTAAGGCGTTATGTATTTGCGCGAAAAATATTTTTTTACAATTATATTACTCAATATTTAATTATATTGCTACTTATAGGAAACTCATTTATACGCTTTATAATCAAGCATTTTTCATTAAAATCACCAAACAATGCAAGGCTGCATTCTAAAAACGCCCTTTTTTTTTAACAAATTCTTCTTCTGAAAGAGGTTTCCTGTTGCGAGCGATGCAATGGGCAACTTGGAAACTAGTAGCTGTAATGTTATTTTTTGGAACCTAAAACTTCTTTTAAACATTACTTTTAGAAAAATTCTCTCTTTTTTTCTTTTGTAAAAATATTTTTTCTTTCTTCATCTGTCGACATTTCGAGATTAGAATGAAATGTTTCAAAATGTATTTTTACATTATATGTTCACGTAGTCACTTTTTCATTACAAATTATGCTTATAACTTTTATATTCATTTCAATTCCTCCATATTTATCAAACCATTTAGCTTGATATAAGCCTGGAACTTCTAAGACTTGTTTTTAATTTTTTAACCGCCGACATAGTACACGGCTACAATTAAAATACCTATATTTAGGATACAAAAATTCGAGGAAAAATTTTGCAATTATATATATATATAAATAATACATATTACTTTTAAATGCGTTCGAAATATATGTTCAACACTGGTACTGACTGGTGCAAGCGCCTTAAATTGCGAGCTAAAAATTGCTATTATCGAGAATAAGAGACGTGTGCATGACCCCCATTGGCATCTCACAACGTGAAACGGTGAGGGAACGATTCAAGTACTATGGAAGTCTCTTTCTACAGACATAACTGAACATAACCTTACAAAAGTGCATTTCATCCGAAGAAAAAGCCTTAAAAATGGTTATTTGCTTTGGTTTGTCGATTTTTTTTTCATCAAACAAAACGTGAGTAAAATTATACCATTTATTTGATATTTTGTAAGCACTTTTGCTTTATTTCACACAAGTATTGCATACTTTCATATACATTTGTAATCATTTGCGTAACTTTGGAACTGTAATGATCACACTGAAGGTTAAAGACAGAATTTAAATAGATTTTGTGTCAATGTAGTGCTTGAAAATACAAATAGAATAAAAATAATCCATACAAGTTAGAAGAACTAAATAAACCCACGTAAACAAACAAGTGGTTGCCCAGCAATCGGTGGGTCAGTTAAAAGCTTGCGTGGGTCAGTGGCTGACCCACGGGTCATAGGTTTGCCATCACTGCTCTATATGATAATTTTCTATTGTAATTCAATTAAGTGTATTCCAAATAAATTATGAAGATTTTTTTTGTCTAAGACAGTGGTGGCAGCCTTTGTAGGAAGAGTGCCACTTTTTCAAATAAAAAAATGATTATGCGTGCCACTTTCAACTTTTCGACAAACCGGAATGGTGAAAGAATGCTACTAAAAAACTTGTTATGTAACTTTTTTAAGAAAAGAGCACATTTTTAATGCAAGTCTAATTAGTGGAAATTTAAAAATAATCAATACTAAACCAAAGCCCAAACATAGATTTTATTGTTGATCAGTTCAGTAAATATTGAATAATATTTTAATTTTAATTGTCTATGTTCATATAATAGAAAATATTCGTTCACAGAGGTATATCGCTTCAAATCTACAACAATATCTCATAACCAAATCGTGTAAAATAGAAAAATTGCTCGCTAGTACAAATTTCCAAAATTCAGTTTAATTCTTTATATTTGCTTTTAAGTGTAATATAATTTCGATTTGGATTTAAAGTAGGTAAAAATTTACATTTTGTAGAGAAATATTGTAAAGATTTGTGATAAGATCTGTATTTTTTAATTACCATAAAATTTATCAATCCTAGCACTGAAAAATCCTGCAAAAATAGATATTAAATTTTAGAATCTATCACAGCCCCAAGCACTATTAGTTTTGGTATATTAATATGAAAAAAACCTTTTCTACAGAATGGATACAAAAGAAAAGGAAAAAGATTATCCACAAAAGAAGGTATATGACCAACTAGGTAGTAAATATACAATCTTTTCTCTAAAATCTTAAATTTAAATTAATTTAATGTCCCATAATATCGGTAAGAAAAACTAAATTACATAGCTAATCTTCATTCAAGAATAGCAAGTATTCACTGGGCAGTTTTTTTTCTTTCAGATATTTTAAAGAAGCTAGCTCCCTCAAATTCCAAAATCTTGCGAGTAAAAAAAAAAAGCTTCAGAAAGCCAACTCGCACAACAATTCAGGTCCACGCGATAAATTTTTTATTGTAACCCATTTAAGTGTGCTAAAAGTTTTTTTTTGGTCTTGAGACAACCACAATTCAATAAAATTGTTAAAAGAATGGTGTTTATTATTATCTTTTCAAACTTTTTATGAAGTAATCTCGTGCCACCGTTACAACTCCGACGTGCCACATCGTGGCACGCATGCCGCGGGATGGCCACCCCTAGTCTAAGACAACAACATTTTCATTAAATTGTGTAGATGTAAGTATGCATAGTTTTTATTTTCGTTTCAAACTTTGTAATTAGTCAATTAGTCTTCGCTACCACTTTAAGAAGTCCGCCGTGTCACACACGGGTTGGCCACCCTGTGCTAGTGCGTTGAGAGAAAGCAATTGAACATGCATTGCGAGAGACTGTTTATAACCAATGAACAGAGCTTCGTTGAAGTTTATATGTGTACATTGATAGAAAACATTACAGTGGCGCCAAGCCGTTGAAATCCATATCCCGCATGAAAAAAGATCGCACAAAATAAAAATGCATAAAAAAAGGACCGCACAAAAACAGGTTCTACTGTATATTTAATTATTCATCGTAAACATAATTAATTGAGACGAATGTTCAAATTTTCGCAATTTCAGATTAACAAATAAAAATTTATCTATCTTTATTTACCGAAGAATTAAAACTAATACTGAAATACTTATCTGCATAACAAGATCAATTTTAAAAATAATATTTTTTGGCAGATCGTAAATTTTTTTCTAGAAATGCAGAATGAGAAACCATAAACTTTTCTTATTGAGCAATCAAGTTGGATAGAATTTATTAATCAAAATTAATTGAAGGAATTCTTACAGCTCAGTCCGATTAGCCATGCCGTATCACTCATTTCGACAACGAGTGTCAGCGGTGACCATTTTAACTGCAAGTGAAGAAGCAGTTCTGTCGTGGCGCCATCTGATATCGTATTAGAATACTAAACCTGATTTGAACAAAATTAATATTTTCTTACTACAATGTCTTCAAAAAATATTATTAAATTTAAATCCGCGCATTTAATTTTTTCATTAGATATTGAATAAAATTTTTAAAAAATTATAGCTTTCAATATCCATGTTTTCTACTTATCTTTCAGTTATACGGATTTAAATAATCACATACAGAGCTAACATTGATCAGAAATATATAGTTAAAGTATATGTAAAGGAATTCCTGTGGGATATAACTACAACAAAAAATATAGGAGAAGTAATGAATCAAACTTAATATATGAATAAACAGCTAGGCAATTTTTTTGGAAGTATGGGGTGAAAGATGCCTCTTATATAATTTGTTCGTGGATTTTAAAAAAATGTAAATTTCTAAGCCAATTAAAATTTTTAAAACAATTATTTCCACTTTTAAACATTTTAAATCATTGAATAACCTCAATTGCATTTTATAAAATATTATTAGATTTTATTACTCACTATCACTCTTTTCACTTTTGTTATTCATATGTTTTTCTGTATTATACTCGTTCCTAAATACAGAACCAAAACGAAAGATATAACAACGATTGAACCAAGCATAACTGTATTAAAAATGTACATTAAATATAAAATCTTCTTTTTGCTTTAAAAACTTTAGAAAAACATCACTTTTTTTTCCAACTATCTTTCAAAATAAAATATATCTTTTTTACTTGATAGTATCAGTTAGAAATTTTTGGTAGTTTATTTTACAGCAGCTCGCAACTAATTTTTAAAATAAAAAATATGTGCTAGGATAATCGTCCTAAGTACTTTAACCGAAATATTTTAAAAATGTTCAGAAAATTAATATTTTACAACTTGAACACAATCTAGTTGAATGCTGAACTGAACTCAGTGGCGCAACAGCCCATTAATGCCTATCTCAGTTTACGTGACCTTACGTGCTGGAGAGCATATGCAGATTTTTCGGTCAGTGGTCAATCAGACGCGAAACCCCCAGTGTTCAGTTTCCAAGCAAGCTTGGTACTCATTTATCGACCCACTGAAGGGATGAAAGGTTGAGTCGACCTTGCCCAGACCGGGATTTGAGCCCCGAACTTGTCGCGTGGAAGCGCTATACACTACCACTCAGCCATTGGGCTTTTTAGCTGAATATCATATATAAATAATCACTTCAATCAGATTTAAACCTTTGCAAATAATATTATATAGAACTTAAAATGTATATTTTTCCTATAATTGAAACTGGTACAAGTCATAATATTTTTGTGATAAATCTTTGAAAATTGATTTTTTCCGAACCATTTTTCCTAAGAGCTCTTCTCTCTGTCAGCTCAGGTGTCGTCTTCGTCTCTTGACAATGTTTCAAAATTATGTAGCCAATCGTCAATAAAATGTATGTTGCTTTAGAGTCCGTGTCATTTTAAATTAACACTCACTCTTCCAAAACTCACGTTGATTTGGTATGGAAGGATCAGGTGTAGTCCTTTGAACGAGGTTTGTCACGAATAGTTCACTAGCGGCTTTTAAGAGTACGGCGCTAATGAAAGATAAAATCAAATCATTCAAGTGATTATAAAGAAATTTCTATTTAGTAGAAAAAATTAAAAGCGTATTTATATACCGAAATAGGCACCGATTCTCACATTTATTTATGCCACTTATTTGTTTCTGATCTCTAATAATGTAATCAATTTCTGTAAATCAGTACCGCCATTTGAAATATTTGTTTCGTAGAATTCATTCTAGCTTAAATTAGTTAACTCACACACACACACACGCGCGCGCACGCACGCACGCACACGTGTCAACAGTGGCGTAACGGTGAACATTTGGGCCTCCCTGCAAAGTCAGGTTTTGGACGCCCCAAGTTGGATTTTACAAAGGTACTTGGCGGCTGTTATGCTTTGGGCCCCCTAGAACCCTGGGCTTCCCCGCAATGCGGGAGTGTACGTTACACCCCTGAGAGTCAAACTTAAGGGGTGGAATACCTTGCGGAGTTTTGAAATTGCACATTTTGATGTACTTTTTCGATTCCTTATAAACCAAAAAATTCCTACCCTTTTAAATATGAATTTCTTACAGTTCGTGTATCAAAGTACAAAGTTTAAAATAAAGAAAAGGTTTTGATATGGAATTATAACATATTTTTAAAATAGCATAGAGTATGAATACGAAAATAATAAAAACTAAATAGCTTTTCTTTCTGTTACCCACAAAATAACTTTTTAAAGACTTAAGGTAGATCCTATATTTTTCATATAAAGTTAAAGCTTAAGAATGCCTGTATTTTGCCTACTCCAATTTAAAATTCATATAATTTTTTTGTGTTTTTTAAAATTAAAAGAAATTTTAAAAAATTTAAAATCACTATTTTTTCCTCCTTTTATTATATTACAAAATAAATTCTATTGATCCCATCCCAAAAATTGAGGCATACAGAATACATACTGATCTACAAGTATGTTACACATATATATAAAATATCATAGCTCTAAAACTAAAACTTTTTTTTTTATCTCGTGGGAAAGTGAAAAATTTAGAAAAACTGAGAAAATCAAGTTTAAAGATTAAATTTTAATATTTTTTTGCATTAAAATAAACCCTTTTACACTTAAAATGTATTCATTTCGTATATTGAGGCTTCTTTTTTCATAGTGTTCATAAATATTTTTTTTCTCATTCTCAGTGCCCTACGAGTCTTTTTTGTGAGAGATATAGGCAATTTCTACTCTCTTTATTCATGCCTAAAAGTCAGAAATAATACAAAAATACTTAATTTAAAAACCCGGAAGTTTCATAATATCTAGGCGATTAGCTAGTCCATCATCAAATAGCACTGTTGCTTCATTTTAGACCAATATTAATTGTTGTTTTGGGAGATCCTGATACTTTTGGTCAGTAATTCTAAGCAATAAAATTGAGATTTCAACCTCACATCACTTGACCGGGATTTAAAACTACGAGGTGAGTCGCCAACATGTTGCCTCAAAGAGCGAGATACAGATGAAACAAAAACAAATCAAAAAATTCCAAACAGAGAGCCCTAACGAAAAATCTGTTAGCTTGCATTTTTCTAAAGGTCCAGTCTTTTTTTAAATTTACGTTTGTTACCACTGAGAGCGTAATTATTGTCGGAATCCGACGAATTTTCTTAACATTTAGACCCCACCCCTCCTCCTTTAAGCAAATGCAAGAACTGTTGGCAATGCCGTTGTAGTTTTGTATCACGGTCCAGTGTCTCACTTAGTACAAAACCCTGAACTGTATTTAATGCCGGTCGGTTCCTGCGTACCTCTGAAACCCCTTGTCTACCCGCAGACCCGGCTAGGTGTGTGGGAGAAACTGAATAATCAACAGAGATGAACTGAATTGAATTGACGCTGATCATCATTGGGGAAACTGGAACGCGAAGCGTTCCTCCGTCCCATACTGGTTGTATTGTGCTCTTATAGTTGTTAGGCCCTTAATGGGGAATTTGAGTCCTGGAAAATTGTGATAGATGTAGAAGGTAGTTGTGTTTAAGCTGGGTGATAGATGGAACTGGGTAAGTTTAATTGGTTCTTGCTAACGGACGAGGAGCTCGTCTGTTATTGCTGAATCAACAGAGATGATTCTCACTAATTATTTTATTGATACCAAAATATCAAGCACAGACACAATAACAATCTAATAGAAGAGCGCGGAGGTGAGACTCGTTAGCCTGGGGATAATAATACGACTCCTCAACTGATTCCACGATAGCTTAAACACGCTCAATATAAACTACGTCGCACACTAATAAGCTAACTTCTAATTAAACAAGGTTCACGATGCCTGTACTTTTATGAAATTGATTCCTCCACTTGAACCTTAAGGCGATCCTTATTTGGATTTAATCACTGTCGTTGGATGCACTCTCAGTAATCCTTTTCATGGACAAACTCCAGAATCTCTTAATAATTCCACGATCATTCAATCGTCAACTAACAAACTAACTCGCCAACTTACTTGCCAACTCTTTGTTAACTCCAACTTGCCAACTCTGCAAACTCGCGAATACAGAATTTATATAATGTACTTCATTTGCATAATCACGCTTCCTTACTCGGCGAAAGTTGGTTGAGATAAATATTTTTCTAAAAGTGTCATGAAGGGATTTGTAGAACGCGTATAGATAACGAAAAATCTGTTTGCTCATATTTTTCTATAGGTCCAATCATTTTGAAATTTACATTTTTTATTGGTAAGAGAGTAATTATTGTCGGATTTTGACGAATTTTCTGAACGTTCAAACGTTTATGGATAGCAGTGTGAATAAAAGATTGTGCTTCGGAAAGATTTATATATACGTCCGGGGCAATTAACGCTTTTGCTGAGAGAGACGTTTTTTGCCAGTGGCACTTGAGAGGTTTAGTAGCTTTAGCGTACAAGTATGGTATAGTTGAATTGTTATTGTATGGAAGAGAGTGCGATGAAAATTATGATTAAATATTGTGTCGCAAATATTGAACATGTGAGAAGCACTGCTTTATTGTGATTCTTAGTGTAAACGTAACTCAGATTCTGGACTTACGACCTTAAATCTTTCATACTCTTTGGATGATAATTTAAAAGAAATGAAAATCAGTTCTCATCGAAATTCAGGATTATCTCTTGTTCGTGAAATTTCACTTTTATGACACTTGAAGAGTTAGACAAAAGGAAGATGTATTTTATCTTCAATGTATAACTCACTATAATAACATTTTCCATACATATATATATATTCAAAAATAATTTATAATTTTTATTGAAATTGGATAGCAAAATTTGGTGAAATCTTAGTTTACACCCCACATTTTGGCGAAGACGAAAGAGTAAATGACACCAAACTGCGCAAACAAACCATTGGGACCCTAGAGTTTAATCGCAATAATTATAATAGTAAATGTAATATGTCGTTTAAATTTATTCCATTAAAATTGTCAATAAATAAGCGTGGGGAATAAAATAGAATTTCTTAGAATTTTAATGTCATGATTCATAGCAATATATAGTTTTTACTAATTGTTTTTGTGGTCTCGATTTATCGATGTTAAGGATATTTTCAGTGTCCTTATTCTTTTAACAAATATTGTTTTTGGTTGATAATGAATATGAAATACTATTTTTGGAATGCATTTGCATTTTGGGTGGAAAAAGAGGTTTTGGAGCTAGGAATGTGGGCCAAGGGAAATGGTAACAATGTGTGTTCTTGGTTGGAACAAAACTCAGTTCATTTGGACGTTCTCCAAGCCCCACTTTGTTTAACATCGATGTCAAGTTCAGGTTTAAAAAAAAATCGTGATTTTTTTCGGAAACAACGTAATTAGATTACAAACAAAACTAACTGTATGACATGCTTTAGATTTTGAGATAATGGGTTCAAAAGCCATTAAAGAAAGACACGGGAAATTGAATGTAGAATTTAATATTCTAATGCTTAAAACATAAGCATTCTGAGTTTTAAATCATGTTCTTTTTTATTTTTTTCCAAGTGTTTAATTTTCCGTTTACTTACCCTTTGATGAACTTGATGTTTATGTAAGAAATCATCTGGATTTCATGAATGTTACTTTGGGTTCCTATGGTCATTTATTAATACCAGTGCTTTTTTAAAAGCTAATATCATATCGTTTAGAGTTTTACAGACAGAAAAAAGAAGGCTGAGAAATTGATGTTTCTGTCCTCATACGAATTTTATTTATACGGGCATTTTTACTTATGTGAAAAGATTTAAAACAATTAAAGCAACGATAGGAGTTTTAACAAGCTTTCTCTGATAAAATTATTTAACAATTGAAATTAATTAACAATTATTTTTATTTGAATTATTTAAAAATTGAAAGGATAATCATTCTTGCGTCCAACTAAAACGATTCACCGAAGTATAAGAGGTTCAGGATCAGATATATCGTCAGAAACTTAAGTCAGAGATCTTACCAAAATGATCACTTCAGTCAGAAGACTGTTACTGGCCTATATAGATACTACCACCACACACACAACACAAAAAATTAAATTACATTTTGTACTAGTTTTAGATAAAAATAATAAATCTCCTAAGTTGTTCATACTTTTAGAAAAAGCAAAAAATAGGTCAGCATTCATCCATCATATCTGCCTTCGGTAGATACAAAATTCCACACTTAGCTCACTGGAAGAGTTCACCAAACTCTCTCTTCGAGGTACAATCAGTGATTCCCAAATCTCTTCACTTTATTCGCTGGCGGAGCTTACCTGTATGGGGCTCAAAGCTACATCTAACGACAGGCGTACAAGTAACCCCTTGCCACGATGAATTTCGTGAGCCTTTATCTGGTATTACTGTCGATCAGGTGGCATAATAACAGCAATACCAACATTTCTTCCGACTTCCTTTGAATCAATATTTCAGTGGTAAATTTTTGCGTTTGAAAATTCACTGAATAAAAAAACAAAAGTACTACTGAAATAACAATTTTTATCTATCAACCACCCAGAGTTTGTAGCCAATAATTATTATGAATAGAATTGCCCTCGTTGCAAATATTTGTAACGATATATTTTTTTTCTCGCGAGTCACCAACAGTAGGCGTTCTGTACCGGCATAAAACGAACCTTAAATAAACACAGTTGAATGGTATTCTCTTGGAAATCTTCGAAGTTTGAATATTTCAATGTACTCTATAAAATAACTATATTTTTTAAACTTTTAATAATGTTATAAAATTTTATTAATTTTCCAGCAGTCAAAAGCTTGTTTACGGTAGGTAGTGATAGAGTAATTATATTATCAGGAAAAAAGAAAGAAAAAGAAGACATATATTTAAAAAATTAAGTAGTTGGAATGAATAGTACTGCAATAAGTTCAAAAAAATTAAAACCTGAAATTTAACAAATTTGATTGAAGTCTCAAAAGTGGTCCTTTCACCGTTCTCTGGGGGGTTTAGTTTTAAAGACTTAAACTAGAGAAGTTTCAATGTATTCGAAGTAACTGTAAAGCTATTGGAAATTGAAATGATAACATTGAAACATTCATTAAAATTACTTGCTCATTTCAAATTTGGAACTACAAAAATGTATCAGTGAAAAATATTTTCTTATGAGTGTGTTCCAGCAAAAATTTTAGGTTTTGAAACATTACTCTTTCGTTTTTATTTTTATTTTTTTTTTACAAAATTATCGTTTTTTTTTAACGCTCTTAGATCTTATATTTTTCTCGCTTGAAATTTATTTTAAATTTTCAAACACAATAAGCACAATGCAATAACAATTAACTAACACCTGCATAAATGTCAAAATAAAGACCACTTTTAGAAGATCAAACTTTAAAAAGTCCTAAAACATATATAATTATTAATTAAACTTTAATATATTGTTCCTATTTTCAAAATGGATGGATTCTTTAATGTAATGCATTGAAATAAAATGCAATAAATAATTTTTTAATTTACAAATAACATTTGCGTTGTAAAAACAAGTATTTTCGTTAACCTTTCTCTTTTGTTCACCTAACTGAATAATAAACAAATATCACTACTTGTGCCAATTTACATCCGTACCTAATCCCCAAACGTGACCTAAGAAGAAAAAAAAAACCACATCTTCATACAGTCATTCATCCCTCTTCACCCTCTCATAATTCATCCCATTTCTCCCTTCACACAACACCCCACTCACATGCTCCAGATCCCTCCACCGATGAAAGTTATGGGAGTGTGGGAAGTGTTGCAAAACTCCCACGACTGTGGACCTTGAAAAGCCAACGGAGAACTTGGATTAATTGTTCGAGTACCAAATGCTGGTGGGCGTTTTAATTGTACTCCGTTCGGGGTGATAGGGGGATCTCACGGGTTTTAAATGTGAGATTGTGCATAAAGGGGGGGGGGAGAAATGGAATAAAATAGTTCATTGAGTTCTGACTTTTGAGTGCGCTCCTTTTGTAACTGAAAATAAATGTGAGAATCGAATGTGTAATTTTTAAGATACAATGATTTATGTATTTAAATACGAAACTGGGGGGGGGGGGTGAGCTGAAATAATTTTTCGTGTTAAAGGATATTGCAATATATATATATATATATAAACAAATTGTTATAAAATCTAAGTATAACTAGTCAAGAAATATTAGCTATAGTAGTACAATAGAAAACTCCTGGGCTTAGGAACCAAGTTTGCAGGTTTAAGCAAAATTTTGCGGCTAGCCAACCTTCACCTGTGATTTGCCTATACTCTGGGATATAAGGAAAGTAAGGAATATTAAGAGAAATTTAAATATTACAAATAAAAACACACAATACTATTAATATATAACGATAAAATTTTAGCCTACTATTATATATCTAATATATAAAATTCTCGTGTCACAGTGTTTGTAACCAAACTCCTCCGAAACAGTGTGGCAGATTCTTATGAAATTTTGTGAGTATATTCAGTAGGTCTGAGAATAGGACGTTAACTATTTTTCATTCCGATATTGTAATTAGTTAAAAAGATATTAATTACAAACCTTAAAACGCATAATTGTCTTAACCCTGCGCGTTATTTTTCACGCCTAGCGTCGTGAATGAGCAGACGGTAAAATTTTTCGGTATTCTCGACGTTATTTAAACAGTTATCCGATTTTTGTTTTTTAAATCAGACAAAAAGTAATTACAGAATCGGAAAGATCATTTCTTTCGCCACGATACGGTATAACTGTTTTTTCAAAATAATAATATTTTCTATTTTTTATGATTTTTTTAAAATCGAGTTAAGACCGATGCGTTTTTATGAAAATCTTTTTCTAAATCATTGCGTATGAATTTATTTTCGTGTTATTAAAACGATATTTTGTGTTAAATAAGTTCATGCGTTTTTCTTTTTGAATCAGTCATTTAAAAAGTAAAATGCTGAAAACTTTTTTTTTCTATGAGTTTTAAAAAATACTCAAAATTTTAACTCAACATTAAATAATTTCGTCATTTATTAAAATCATCGTACGAAACCTTTTTTACCTTTGTAGAACAATGTTGTCCAACTTCTGTGTGAAGATTGAAAAACTTGCTTAAAAATTACGGATTTTAAAATTTTCTTTGTGATTTTCGTAAAATACCGTTTTGCAAGAAGCAATTGAAAAATTTTTTTGTACATTTTTATTTAAAAGTACTTGATTTTGCAATTGATGTGTGAAATTTTCAAAACTTTAACGTAAAAGTTAAGCCCTAAAAAATGAAAACTTAAAAAAAAATCTCAATTGCGTCGAGGTCATTCACTTTGCGTTAGCTTTCTGTTTGGAAGACGGGAAATGTTGAGATAGCTTTGAGTCTTTCACTGATGCAGAAAAGGGGGAATTCCTTCATAACATTGCTATTTGCGGCGGGACGCTCATTCATATAACGCATCACAACCGATAGTTTTTTTTATTCTTAAAGATTGATTTATTGAAGAAACAGTGGAATATAAGAAAAACATATCATAAAAAATATAAGGAAATATTCTGAAATATATTTTTATCACATAGTATTATTTTCTTTTTGAATTTTATACTGTAAATGTGTAAATAAAGGCTTTTACCTTTTTCTTGTAAATTTTTTTAAATCTAACACTCAAAAACAACGCAATAAAGAAATAAACAGTCGTTTCAATATGGTAACGGTAAGAATTTTTTCATTAATTATATTTGTGAAAATTTAATCGCGTTTTTACTCCGTTATCATTATTTTAAATAAGTTTATTTGCAATACATTTAAATGTATTGCTTTAAATAAATATTTTTTAAAATAAAGTAGTATTGTTTTCTGTAAATCATTAAACGAAATTTTTCAATCGTTATGTATGGATTTCTTATAATTATGTTAAGTAAACCATCTAAACTAAAAAAGTTCATACTTTTCTCTTTTGAAATCAGTGATTTAATAAATTTATAAATACCAAACATCATTTATTTCGTCACGATTCGAATTTTTTCCCTTCAAAACAATAATACTTTGCCTATTTTATTATTCCTTCTAAAATGAATAAATATCGATGCATTTAAATGTATATGACTTTTAAAAAGTTCATTTATCATCTAGAATCAGTAATTTAAAAAATAAAATGCCGAAAACTATCTTTTTTTATACAAAATAATGATATTTTGCATATTTTATGATTTTTTTCTAAAATGAATCAATATCGGTGTCGAACATTTAAAAAAATCCATTATTTTACTTCAAAATTAAAATAGTAGTGAAATTTCGTAATTTGAAAATGTTAAACCATAAAGCCATGGCACGCACTCACGGGCCATGCACTCACATCGTACGCGTCACACCCACACAAAAAATCTGGCATCAGAAAGAAAGGAGGAAATTAACATAGGGATTAAGTTATACCCTCGGTAAAAGTCCGTGCAACGCCGGGCCATGCTGCTAGTATATATATATATACATATTTAACAAGATTAAGTTTATTAGAGTATATTTTATTAATAGAGATATGGCTATATGCATCTAAAATCTCCGTAATTTGCTCTATCTTTCTTTTTAGAAAAAAAAACATTGTTCATTATATAGAGTTGGTAATACCAAAATCTTAGATTTCCGTTTTCGTCTTCTATTTTTGATCAACAGCCTTAAGAAACTCCAGCTTCATTTTAAGCGAAATAAAAGTTTGCTTTCCCTCTGAGCTCTGTGCCATTGTGCTCGTAAAAAAAAGTCTTCTTAAATAGAAAAAAGCGTAAACCAAACTCACTGATTTTTCTTCCACTGCAATGAACTCGTCGCCGAATTCCAAAGCCAACTAATGAGTAATGAGATATTTTTGTGTAGCTTAAAATAAGTGATTTGTATAAGTAGAGATTATAGATAAACAAAATTGGAGCGTGTCACAGGCTATTCCGAAGGTATTTCAAAGATAAGAAAGCCTCCTTTCTACGAAATAGTGTGAAACCAGCTCTCTTTCATTCCCCACCACTCCCAAATCTAGCCCACGTGGCTGGTGTTTTGCAAATTTTGTTCATTTCCAGAAATTTTTTTTTTCATGTTAAGCGATTTTCAATTCGTGTTAAGAAAAAAACTACATGAAAATACATAGTAATTATTTGGGACAATTGTATTATTTCGTGTCAGCCGATATTTATTCTTAAGCGTTTTCGCGTTAAACCTATTTCACTGCAATATAATTTTGAGAGTGTAAGAGGGATATTCAATCTGTGTTAACACTTCTTTGTAATCAATAATACTGCTTGTGAATATGATGCGATTTTTAAGCTATGTATATTACCGCTAAAGCAGTGGATTAATGGAGAATATTAGCTCCCCCCTCCTGCAAAGTCCGGTTTGACCTTTAATATTTTATAGATTGGTTGAATACGTACTTAGAATCACTCAGGCTTTGGGCTCCCTAGAATCCTGCCCCCCCCCCTTCCGTGATACGGGGGTTGCGTAGGTGTACGTTGCGCCATTGAGTTAAGGTACATAAATCAGTTATTCTAAACATTATTTAGGTAATTAAATTGACAAATGTGATCCTTTGAAGTGTGAAGTTTTGTACATATTCTCCGAAAGACAGGGAATTTAAAGAAGTAGTAAGACTATTCTTATGTGATGACTGTTGTCCATGTCTGGGTCTAGGCCAAAACAATAAACAATCATTCAACTCATTTAGGTGAAATGCGGCCATCGATTGATCCAGTTTGTACCTAGGTTTCTGAGATTGTGAATAGTGTACATTTATTTATTTCAAATTACCATTTGAAAGAGCATTTGACAATGCATGCTATATACTGTCTACTTATAAAAACCTCAGATATAGGGTCTACCTTTGCGTAGAGGCCCAGGGGCTGAAAATATCTTAAGATTTCTCTGGGATCAGTGCCTCAAAGAGTCTTAAGACGTCCCTGGCACATGGCAGCATGCTGATTTTATCAGAAAAGGCATTGTTTGCAAAGCTATACCATCAGAAGGGAGAATCTGTTACTGCAGCTTTTCAATCCTATTGCCATAAGAAGGGTGTGAGAAAGATCTATTTTGTACATTGTTTGGTGAGGATCGCGTACTGAGTCACCACTTCTGATATGTTTTGCCTTTCAGGTCCCCAGACCTCAATCCATGTTATTATTGGTTGTGGGGTTACCTGAATCCACTCACCGTGATCATCCATCCTGATTAGGGATGCTAAAAGACAACATTCGACGAAAATTTCTCACCATACCGACAATTATGTCGTACAGTGCTGTTCTTAACATTGTCCCTCGACTGCAGGTATTGTTGATGAATAGCGGCCGGCGTGAGGAACATTTGTTATAAAGAACATCGTTTATTGTTGAAAACCAATTGGTATGCTAATTAGTGCTTTTGTTATATAAAGCACCACCTGTTGCCCATTTTTGCACATTTTTGGGGATTTAATAAAACCTCCACGTCAGTTTAAGCGTGTGTGTCAATTTTTTACCTTTCTCCCTACATTATTCCATGAATTATTGAATTTTCAAATGTTGACAGACTTTTGGGTCTCTTGGTAAATTGATTCAAAATAATACACAAATCAGCGATGAACTGTTCATAAAAAGTCAAATTTTATTGATTTAAAGAGCTATAAAGTGTATTTTAACCCTTTTGTGTGACTCGGAAAGATTACTTCCCATCTACATGATTTTACAAAACACGCATGTGGGAAGCGCAAAGCCCATTATAATATATTGGCCTTGCTATTAAAACGATGGGAAGATTAATTTCCGTTTCAGTTTTGTGCTACGCACATAATCCAGCGTTTATGACATCTGCAAATGGGACAAAAAAAGATGGTATTAGAGAAGTACCTTGTCCAAACGCTGTCGCTGTATATGACGATGTCATGGGAAGGGTTGATTGCTTCGATCAAATAAAAGAAATATACCAAATAAGAAGAAGATTTGTAAAATGGTGGCATCGTATCTTTTATTTTCTTATTAACCTTGCCCTCATAAATAGTTTTATATAGTGGCGAGTGAGTAAAAGAAACAAAAGTTTGTACCAGCTAATATTCCGTGCAGCATTAACTCGTCAGCTAGTAGACAGATATTCCTCAAGAAAAAGGAAGGAACGTCCTTCTAGCTTCGAAGCAAAGAAGTTTGTAGTTCCGAATGATGTGCGCTTAGCCAGTGTGAGAAATCACATGCAAAAAGTAGGGTTTACAAGTATATGGGAAATGTCGCAGAAACAGATAAGAAAAGAGGACCCGCTACATGTGTGCGGAATGCGACGTCTCCTTGTGCATTGCAACATGATTCTCATCTTTACATGACAGATTTAATTTTCCATTAAATTTAGTTTTCTTTATAACGGTGAATTTTTCTTAGAGAAGTGTTCTTTCCGCCCCTAAAATTTAAATGCAAACATAAAATTCGTTAAAATAAAATATATTTCCTTTAGTGCTATTGTTTAATTGTTAATAAAACATAAAAAAATTGCACGAAATTCAAAAAAGAAATAAATGGCCCAGGATAGGTTAGATAGAGAACTAAGCACAAAATACTAAAATTGATTCAAATACATCTAGTAAATCAGTGGAAGTGTTACAAGACTGTTCAATTCTTTCAAAACATCAATTTCCAAATAGTTCAATTTGTGCTTCCCTGGATATGCCATTTTCGTTTTTCTCTTAATCTTTTAAATTCAGAATTTGGATAGTAATGGCTTAAAAACTGCTAAATAAAACATATGAAGCAATGTTAGTAAATTTCTATCAGTAAATGATCTCCCCATAGATCGACTTACGAGCATAAATTTCCTTTAAATAATTTCAAGAATCTCAGCTTTAGGCGGTTGTTTAAAAAATACATTGCAATTAATTTAATACCTGTCCAAATATAGTTAGGAGAATGCATTTTTAATACTTTAATAAGAGCCACTTAAAAATTACCAAACAATTTTTATGAGCTCAAAAAATGGCTGCTCTTCCCCAAAAATGAAAAAGATACTATAAAACTTAAGAAAATAACGTAAAATGAATAAATTCCCAATAAATACAAGTATGGGAAAACTACAAGTATGATTAAAATAGCAGACATTATTTCAATCAGATAAAATATTACAAATCAACAAAAATAACGCATTGAAAATTACACGAATTTCTAATAAAAAAATGCTCCATAAGTTTTCGACTTAACTCAATTATTTGTAGATCGTTCTCTTTCGAAATGGATTCCACATTATCACCAATTCTTTAAAATGGCTCTGGTTTATCATAAATAAAAAAGTAATACGTGATTTATACATTTGTCACTTATTTGAACACTTCTACAGCTTTATTAACTATCCTGAGTAGTATTTACGAATATGTATAATCATCTATTTCCATTACTTAATGTGTAACCATCAATATTTTCGCATTTATACAGTTAATAAATTAGTTTTTCCCTAAAATCCGCTTCGTAATTACTGATCCTATCTTCTTGTCCCATTCTTTACCGCACTTCGTCAATTATCATAATTGTGTTTTGTCTTAAATTATGCGCAAGTCTGAGATATTCAACCAGAAATAGGGATAAAAACTGACATAATATCCCTTGATTAATTCAAGCATTTACTCACGAGAATGCGCCTTCCTTCGAAAAGTTTAGCACTTTTAAAGTGAAAAATATAAGGTACTATTACTATTGGAAAGAAACTCAATAATCAATTATGCAGTTAGCATATTTTTCGTAGAAATATCACGTGCATTATGCACACGAGAAATGAATTTACCTAGAAGTTAGTGAAGTCGTTTATCTCGAATTATGTTAAAACGCGTTCCCAATAATATATGTAACCAGCTATTTATCATTGAGTCTTCCAAACCAGCAGTGAATGGATTATTTTTCAGCTTCTTTACAAAATGAAGTGAGTTAATGAAAACTGTTTATGTAAATCTTGTCAAATGTCGCCATTCACACAGAATCGATTATAGACAGAAATATTTCTCCTAATTTTATTCCTTTAACGCAGTGAAATGAAAAAATATGTTCTAAAGATTAAACTGAATGTAGTACAAGGCAACACCTTAGCTGGCACTCTGTTCTCCAAATTCCACGCCACTCCAAAACGCCTAGACGGGTTTTCAGTAGCACCAGGATTCATACTCAGCTGTGCAGAGGAACTTATACACGGTGAATTTGTCAAAGTTCAAAGTCTCCTCTGGTGGGAAAGTTTGGGAAGAAGGAGTGGGGCAGCTCATGTGGTGTAGTTCTCACTTGACAGTGGCTTAAAATTAAGAGATTGGTTGCCAACACCCGTTTCAAATGCTGGGTGGGGTAATAATGATTGTTCTCCAAAGAGTCAGCCCTAAATTCTTTATGGTGAGCTCAGTCTCCTTGGGTATTCCGTCAAGGAACCTTACATTGCTATTAAGCGCTTTGCTGATAGGTAACCCTAACAAATCCATACCAGATATTCCAAAATGTTAATGATTTATTATTTAAAAACGTCATATTGTAAAGAAAGGGTGGCCAACCTTTTTGAGAAGAGTGCCACTATTTGATGAAATATAAGTAACCACGCTATTTTCAACTTTTCCAACAAACAAAAGTGGAAAAGTGAAAAAGTGTAACTTATAAGCATACTGTGGGATTTTTACGCAAATAGAACATTTTTCAATGCAAGTCTCATGCTGTCGAAATTTAAAAATAATACAATAAATAAGACGAAAGTACAAACTTAGGTTTTTATTTTAATAAACTTTTAACAAATTCAATCTCAATTAGTAAATATAAATAAAAATGAGTAACTTGAATACTTTAATCAAAATAATGATTAAACACTCAGTATTTACTTAATGTGGCTTTTGAATTACAACTTTTTTACCTCTCTTTTGTAGGCTTTTACAGATGCCTACAAAAGAAAGTCATTATATGTCCACATCAGCTTGTTTTGAGTGATATTTATTTTATTATGTTCACATAGCAGAAACGTTTATCCACAAATATATTTTGATCCAAATTTTCAGGTTTTTTTTTTTTTTGTCTGAGACAACCCAACTTCAATAAAACTGTAAAAAATGGTTATTCTTTATCTTTCGAAAAATCAAAAAAAAAAATTTCAGTAAGTCTTCGCGTGCCATTGTTACAACTCCATCATGCCATCATGCCGAGGTCAATGAGCGACAGACTTTGCAATTTTGAATAAAGAAAATTTATTTAGAAAAATTCCTCCAATGTAGCGAAGTTATAAAAATTTATTCAAAAAATATCCCCTTTCATTTAATCACTTAATTTAGTAAATATTAGGAATTTTTACTTTAAATTTACTGTTAATATAAGCTAGTGAAAATATGACTACCACACAAACACATATTTAGATGACTGAAATGTAACACTTCATTTTTGACTGACCAAATCAAACGCTTCCTTCAAATACATCAATTGTTAGTACCATGTCCCCTTTGCTATTATCACTATCACCCCCTACAAATCTCATTTCCTCGACTTTACTCATACCGAGCGGACGTACAATACCGGTTGTTCTGTCGTACGGAAGTGCCTCTCATCATAAATTGCTTTTTCAGTATTATTAACAGAAAGGCGGAAGGTGGCTGACCACAAAACATGTTCGACCCCACTTTTATATAAATTATTTTATATATTATAAGCTGTCCTAAGCAATGTTTATAATACTGTAGCATCCATATTTTTTATTTTTCCTCTATTATTTTTTATTTTTTCATGTATCCATTCTAAAATCTATTGTCTGGATAGCTTGGAATTTCCATTTTTTTAGTTTTAATTAATGTTTATTCATCTCTGTCTCTTGTAGAGAAATTTTGACTATATATATGTAATGACTCCCTCTAGTATTTTTTAGATTGATACTTTCAAATATTCTCTAATTCTTT
>BMAO01001344.1:82500-112452 GCA_019973975.1 Trichonephila clavata | reverse complement strand
AGAAACAAAATCTTACTTGAATCAATTACGGGATCGCTCAAGTTTGACACGTGTATTCTGAGACTTTAGCAATTGAAAGCATCCATGGACAACTTTTTTCTGTCATTCATGATATCAAGAATCGTTCTTCCTATTGTTGACAATGTGTTCAACGCAGATTTTCCTTTTCAAAATCCATGTTGGTATTTTCCAGTTATATCATTAGCCAAAGGTGATAATAAGTTAAAAAGCGAAACCAAAAAAGTGGATGTCAAGCATAAGCCTTTTTCGCATAGCTGCTCTTGTCATAACTACATGAGAAATCAAGTTGCTGCTCGAACTGACTATGACTAGACTCATTAAAGATCATCTTAATTTTGTTCAAATTAACTTACATAAGTCAAAAAAGGCTACACAGCAGCTTATTTTAAATCTTGAAAATGATGATGTTGATGTTGCTCTTATTCAAGAGCCGCACTGTTTGAAAGGAAAGCTTCCTGGATTTCTGAACACTTACAAAATTTTTTATGATACAAAATCAGAGGTTATAAAAGTGGCTATTATTGTTAGAAACATGGCGATTACAGTTTTTTCCGATCCTAGGAATCTTGATTATAATTCTGCAATGATTGACATCTCTTTTAGAGGATACGATTTTACTGTATTTTCATATTATTTTGAACCTTCAGTTAATATTGATTTGGATCTAAGAAAAATTGAGCATATGTTTTCAAATAGAGTGTTAAAAAGACTTATTTGGTGCATGGATGCAAATAGTAAGTCTGAAGTTTGGTTTAGTCCTGTGACTGACTCTAGAGGCATTAAGTTATGTGAATTCTTCAGTACATGGCAATTGATTACGGTAAATGAGGATTATGGGCCTACGTTTAGTTCTGGTCAGAGTACTAGCTATATTGATATTACAGCTGTTGGAACTGATGTGCTTAGATTACTTGATAGGTGGTTTATACCAGACTATGATTCCCTCTCTGATCATAGAATGATTTCTTTTGGGCTGAAAATTCCCAGTTCAGCTAGGGCTTGTGACTGTTCTGCAGAAACAAATCTTTTCAATACTAAAAGAGCAAATTGGAACATGTTTTATTCTCACTGTTCTAAAGCCGAGAATGCCGTATTAGATTTTTTGAATAACTGTATACTACCTGATGGTCTCGAATTATGTGTTCAAGATGTGCAAGATATAATTATATCGGCTGCAGAAAAATCTATCCCTTTGAAAAAGAGAGGATGTCATGAAGTACCCTGGTGGTCCGTTGAATTATTTTGCATGCGTAAACAATTGAATGCAGCAAGAAGACGATATCAAAGAACAAAGAATTCCGTTCTGAGGGAAGTTTATAGAGAAAATTACATTCAAATTAGGGTAAAATATAAATTCAAACTTGATGAAAGCAAGGCGAACTCTTGGAAATCTTTTCTCGCTGATATTACTGTACTGAATGTTTGGAAGAAAATTTATACTCATGGAGTGAAAAACAATTTTACTAAAAGACTTGAAATCTCAGGAATCGAAGTCTCCTCTGGACATTTTACTTCTTCTTTTGAAGATACTATAGATGCCATCTTGAGGAAATCTTTTCCTCGTGATCCAAATAGTCAAGATAATTCTCAACATAGGGTTTTGCGTTCAGAAGCTGATTTGGTTTATGAAAGTGATGATGATATACCTTTTTCAAGAACAGAAATTGACAGTGTTATAGGTAATTTAAGTTTAAATAAATCTCCTGGTTCCGAAAGAATTAATAATGAACTGATTAAGAAGTTTCACAATTGTTCTCCTTCTGTCCTTTTGCCTCTCTTTAACAAATGCTTGAAATTGGGTGTTTTCCCAAAGATTTGGAAAAGAGCAAAAATTGTACTTCTTCCTAAAAGTACTGAATTGTCAAGGACGCACATAGACAATATTCGTTGCATAAGCTTACTCCCTTGTTTGGGAAAGTGCTTGGAAAAACTCTGCATTACTAGACTTAACCACTATTTAAGAAAGTCTAGTCTTTTAAGTGACGACCAGTACGGTTTTACTCCTCAGAGGTCAGCAGAGGATGCCTTGGTATGCCTTTGTGATTTAGTCAAGGAGGGCAAGCGAAAAAACGTGACTTTTCTAATTTCCTTGGACATTAAAGGAGCTTTCGATAATGCCTGGTGGCCTGGCATCTTGCACCTGCTCAAAAGTTTCAAAGTTCCTAAAAACATCTTTTGCCTTATTAGAAGCTTCTTACAATATCGTTCAGCTGATCTTACATTGGATAATGTCACAACGAATATTGCTTTAGAAAAAGGCTGCCCTCAAGGGTCAGTTATGGGACCTTTTCTGTGGAATTTAATTATGAACGATCTTCTTTGCAATATCTCAAAGTTCCCGAATTGTCATAAAATAGCTTTTGCAGATGATGTACTTCTTATTGTCCAGTGTAAAGACTTTCAGGATGCCTGCACTTTGTCACAAAACATTCTTGATAATATTTTTAAATGGTCAGAGCTATATAAGTTAGAGTTTAATCCACTTAAATCAAAAGTAATGAAAATTTATAAAAAATCGACAGTAGATCAAAAAATCAACTTAAAACTTGGTGTAACAATTGAAGAAGTGCACAAGATTAAGTATTTGGGCATAATTGTTGATAACAAAATGCAGTGGAAGGAGCATATCTCTTATATTTCTAGCAAAAGTGAAAAAATTCTTATTGGACTGTTAAGAATTGCAAACAATACTTTTGGGGTGAAAACTCTAATGTTCTTCAGTTGATTTATAAGCAGGGGATAGTACCTCTTATATCTTATGCATCGAGAGCTTGGGGACACTCTTTAAGAAAGAAAATTAATAGTAGACTGATTAGGAGAACGCAACGGAGGTTTTTACTTCGTGTCATTAAAGGATACAAAACTCTTAGCTATGAAGCAGTGTTTGCGATTTCTGGAATGCCACCTATTGACTTGGCTATTTTGAACAATCTTAATGTTCGCAAAAGCTTTTTGAGTACCAGCCTTGGAACGCTGGATGGGGTGATTCCAATTTCATTATTGCCACACCCTTCATGTAGAAAGGCTATCACTCTTGTAACTTATTCAAATGAAGTTCTTCAAGATTATAAAACTATTTGTTTCACAGATGGCAGTAAATTGAATGGAAGAGTTGGTCTTGCCTGCGTTATTTACGAGGAAGGATTTGAAAAAGCTACTTTCCAGCATCGAATAAGAGATGAATGCTCTGTTTTTCAAGCCGAACTACTCTGCATTAATCTTGCCGTAAAAGTGATTCAGGACTCTCTCCGTCAGGGCGATACTCTCAAATTTCTTATTTGCACCGACTCGCTCTCTTCGCTTTATTCTTTGCACAATATAAATTCTACAGAAAAACTTGTTGTGGAGGTTCAATCTATTCTGTACAACCTTGAAGACTGTGATATCCACTTTTCTTATGTTCGGGGCCATAGTGGAAATCTCGGCAATGATAGAGCGGACCAGTTGGCTAAAGAGGCAACTTGCCAAGATATGAGCCTTTCGATGTCTGTGCCATTGTCCCACTGGAAGCATTTAGCTTGGGAAAGAACTGTTTCCGACTGGAACTCCAAATTCTTGGCCTCACCTAAAGCTTTATGGACTAAAAAGTTTTTCCCGACTATTTATCAACGGCTAAAATGTAAGAAATGTTTTACTGATTTTAAGTTATCCCAGATTCTAACAGGACATGGTAATTTTAAGAGCTATTTATTTAGGTTTAACTTAATTGATAATGATATTTGTTCTTGTGGTCTGGACGCTGAAACCGCGGAACATGTCTTGTTGTATTGTAATCTATATTGTTGTAAAAGAGAAAATTTTAAAAAGGAGTTAAAATGCTTAGGTATTTCCTGGCCACCCATTTTTTCTTTGTTAGTCAATTGTTCTGAAAGCCTTAATGTCTTGAGAAAATTTTTTAACAGTATAGATTTTTAAAATTTTACAGATACTTTCCTTTCTTTATATTTGTGTATTTCCTCCCTTCCTTTATTTTAGTTTTGGCTCTTTATGCCCCCCCCTTTTTGTGTCCCCCCTTTATTATGTTTTTTTTCTTCTTAATTATGTTTTTTGTTGTTGTTGTTATTATTATTGTTTTGTAATGTTGTTACCACTTACGTCTGTAAGCCTCATGTTATGCAATGTGGAGCATGAGGAGTTTTGCAAATAAATTTATTTAAAAAAAGGTGATAATCTGTTAAAAAGGTTGATCACATACAAGAATACTGTACAGATGCTGTTTAAAAGACTAATACCTTTTTAATGAATAGGATATAAAAGCAACTCACTCACTCGATCAATCGCTCAATCACTCACTCGATCACAGTGTGTGCTCTCTCTTGCCCTTACAGTAAAATACGAAATGCAACTCTTTGTCTTTCTATCTTCACTAACTTATATCTCCCTCAACTTCCGTTCTCCTCCCCCGATTATACTTTTCGTAACGCTCTCGTCACCCATTCACCAGGTTACTCCCCAAGTCAAGCGTGCGTAAAGAAGTTTTACTTCAAAAATTGTTTGCGGCTTGAAAAATATACGTTTCAAATTGGAAATCGGAACAGCAATTCGCAGCATTTATTTAGCAAAACATTTTAAAAAACTGACACGAGCTGAATGCTTCTAAATAATGAATACAATTCTTTAGAAGAAAAGAAAACCTGATATTTTGTAGATTCTTGGTCTAGAATAATTCATAGCATCAAAAAACAGCAAAATATTCGAAATTTCAGTTTTCACGCTTACTAGTAGAAGCCGAAGATCAAGGCATAGGGGTAGCAATATAAAATGATGGAATGATTCGTAGCATAAATGCAAATCTTTGTAACGGAAACCATCCTTCCGCCGAATACCATAGAATTGTGTTTAATTTTGTTAGGATGATCACAAAATTGTGTCGCGTATTCACTTTTCGAATATCAGTCCTTATTTTCGTTTTTAAATATTTATTATAACGACACACAAGCAATTAAATATAAATTAAAAACTACTATTTTGTGGGTAGGCACGCCCGCCGATTTCGGGGTTCCGTTATCGACCAAAGTTAACAGACTTTTTGAATCCCCCATCGGTTAGGGAAGGTTCACTCATACTTACTGAGAAGCAAGCCGTGACATATGCCTGCAGGAGGTGAGCTCATTCGATATAAATGTTGCAATACTCTTTTCAGAGAGGAGTCGAACTTCCTCTTAACGAAGGCAGAAAGAGAGCTTCTGGTGTGGAATAAGGAGGGAGGAGGAATGGTATAAGTTCATATCAAGTGTCCATTCCAGCTGCATTTCATCAGAAATTGCGGAAGATTCATGTAGTCACGGCCGGTGTGTTATGAGTTAGAACCTAGTACCTCTGAAGACACACCATGAGGAGGGGGCCGTTGCTCGTTATATCTGTCGAGGCTCCAAAGTCCTCTCGGGCTGTGGTGTAGTAGTTAGGAGAGGGGGAGGGTGTCAGCTTAGGTGTCGTCCTCGTCATTTGACCGTGGTCAGTCTCCAACAGCCCTTGTGATTCTTTATAGTGCGACATTAATGTAACTCTCACGCAAGATTTATCGATGTAGTGATCAGATTTGTGTTGAACAATAATTGACTTCTCAAGATAATGTCAGGTTTCATCACATTCGGATAGTATCCTATTTTCTTTCCGGTAGAGAAGAACTTTGAATGGATGGAAAATATTATATTTTATTAGGGTAAGAATCCGATCATAAGAAGAAATCTTTAGAAGGACCTCTGGTCTTTGCAGAAGCATCTAAAGAGATATCTGTCTTGGGGAAAACATTTCCTCATTAACAACCTAATTGATTTTGAGCCACATAGTTTCCAAAAAGTTTTTTTTTTTTTTTTTTTGCGGGAGTTTAGATTTACAGAAGGAATTTACATTTTTTTAAAAAGACAATTTGAAATATTAGTTTAATTTGACTCCTTTTAAGGTAGTGCGAAGAATAAAAAACTGAATACAAAGAAAATTGACATAAAAGTATCACGGTAAACAAATAGAAAGCGTGGTAATACATTTTCAGTTAATTAATTCGTTTATATTAGGCAAAAAATTTCAAGAAAAGTCATGAGAAATTTTCTGTTTTTTTTGGAAAGTTAATACGTTGATTCGGTGAACGAATTTTTAATGAAATTTTCTTCATAAATGCATTTACACGATGTAATTTTTTCTAGCCATCACATTTTAGCCTAAAATAAAGAGAGATGTTAATGTAATTAAGCTTTATTGAGCTTAAAGAAAGCTTTCCTCTCTCTCTCTCATCAAAACTGTCAACACTTATTTAATCTTTATTTACCTTGATGAAACGATAGAAAAAGCGAAACTGCTGCAGCGACACACTTCCGTCTGAATCCAAACTAAACCAACACATTTTTTTTAATATTTTTTCCACTTCTGAGTAAGCTACTTATATTTTTTTGCTTTTATAACAAAAAAATTACCATTTCTGGTAAATTAAATATCCCAAGCTGGTTGCAACACCATTCTTTGATAATGTGTTTTCTCTTTTTTAGCCACAAGTTTTGGTATTATTAGGAATAAATCCAGCATAAAAATATCTAAATAATTGATTTTATGTTATAAAAGTTAGTATGTGCAAAATGAGAAAATGATGTTTATAACTTTTTATTTTCTTTTTTAATGAATACTTCATTCTAAATTTAATATATTCCAGAGAGCACTACTTTTCTTACTTAAATGTATATTTTTTTACAGAATTTAATGGCATTCCTCTGGTAAATCATTCCCACATATTTTAATGATTTAATCATTTAAATCAAAAGCAAAGAGAAACAATATCAGTTAATAAAGTGGTCTCCACAAACGTTTTTGATCGCCTTCCCCTAAAGCAAAAATAATAAGTACCCCCATTTAATAACATATTTTGCATCTGGCAATGCTCTCTTACCCACAATGAGTGATATTTTCCATTCAGGCATACGCAAGGAACTGCTCCCTTTCTGGTTTAGATGTACTTTGATTTTGTATTCAATAGTGAATATCATAATGTTAGACTTACTGTAAAATACGGCGTAAAAATCGTACTTTTAACACAAAAATAAAATCTAAATTTGCGTGCGTACGCTATATGAAAGGTATAAAAATGTTTTCAAAAATATAAAAGAAAAAAAAAATGAGCAAAAAAAAAAAAAAAAATTAGACTTTTACGCGTACCGAAATATTGTTTATTTAAAAGAAACTGCATACCTTATGAACATATATTATTATTCTAGAAGTATAACATTTCTTCAAGAATTTGGTATACTACCGCGAATAATGACTTCAAAATATAAGAGCTTTGCATATGTACATTTCATGTTTCTTCGTAAAAAAGGAGGTATGTTATATAAGGCGAATATACCTAAAAAAATTTAAAAGAAAAAAATGCATCTTAATAGTATAGTTGAGCCTTATATGCCAGATTTTACGGTTATTAAATGTAAATAAATTTCCATTAGTACTATATTTTGTTATTGTATACTTGTGGCGTGATGTGTAATTAAAATACGACCATGGAAAAATAAGTTTCTCTTCACCCACTAAGTTTAAAACTCCGCTTGCTTTACCGAATATCTCGAAAAACTCTCTAAAATAATGGCATTTTTCCTAACTTTTTGTACAAATTTGTAGAGATTTTTTTTATTAAGATCAAAACAACTTTTGTGTAATCAAGTAACTGATTGATTTTTGCGACAATATTATAGATATAAATTCTGATCCTTTTTCTTTCTCATTTTCCCACTCTAAGTACCTTACTTTGGAGAGTTAAGATGCTCTTAATTTGTTGGATGAACATTGCTTAAAATAGCCGAATAGTAGAAGTAAATATTTCACTACGCGGAATTAAAAATCCATTCACATAATTTTACTTTATCTTATTTAAATATTTAATTCCTTTCACTTTTTAAGAAAACAATTTTGACAGCAAAGAGAGTAGTTTTTAAGAATATCTTTAATCAAATGGAGTTGTGAATATTATTTACTTATATTAAATATCCATGATTTTTATAATATTCTTAATATTTTCAGCACGCAATTGGTTTTGATAAGTTTATTAGGAAACTCTGTGTTTGATTCGACTTTTACGTTGTTCAAAAAACTCAATAAGGACATCGAAATTCTTTCATTCGTCTTCACTTCTTTTTCAATTCTGAGACATGACTCGGGTATTATTGTTCCCAATTTTCCTCAGGAGATATCAAGCCTGCATTGTTGTGATGACTATTGTAATTTAAAATATGGTGACATAATAATGATGGAACCTAAGCTAGAAACCTAATCTCTCCTATGTTTAGCGTCTGCGGCAACAAGACAATCTCCGATAGAAAAACACGCATGAACGTCTTCTACACTTTGACAGATCTTCATTGGTACCAAGACTCGAACCCGACTGAAGGGGAGTCAATACCCGAAGGGGGGGGGGTACTGACAAATTTAACAGACATCTGGGCTCGTGGTACTGTATGATTTGGTCCCGTCATGGACACGACATCATCAGCATCATCATGGGATGTATCAGAATATGTGTGTGAATGCTCCTGCGTTCATACACATATTTTGAGAAAAATGAACACTCAGAATTAAAAAACATCATTTTCAGAAAAAGTTGCAGTTTTAATATATAATATAATGTTACTTCAACACAAAAATTTATTACAAGCTGTGCTTGTCCTATTTCTTAAAACATTGGTTTTCTATTCCTCTTTTAATACTTTTTTCTTTCTTCTTTTCCTTAGATTTTCCATTAAATGCTTATTCAACTTTTCCCTAACGAGATATTTTGCTGCATTTACAGAGTTTAGAAACGTAAGAAACAAAAATTCGATTTTCTAAAGATATTGATTCCCCTTAACTGCAACAATACCGCCAATGAAATCGGGACAAAGGACCACTTGGCTATTGCGACATTTTCTACATTTGAAAATTATATAAAAAAGTAATACATTATGGGAGCACTTAGATCGAGTTTACATGCAAAAGAATACTTCCAATTTTTCTTTGAGACTTTTCGACACAAAAGAGAATTTTCAATTGAGCAGAGAATAACGTTATAAGCTGGCCATTTAAGAACTTCCATAAAGTCCGTTTTCTGAGTCATCTGTCGGTGATCGTGTAGTCCATTATACGTTGGACAGCCGATAATGAAGAATCCAATCATGTGACAATATATTTGTTCCCCTTCCTGTTGTGACCAAGGACGACATCCTACCGTTGTGGACCATATTTTATAAATAGCGTTTGATAGCCGCTAACCAGTTGTTTTGGGCGATTGTTCAATTCTTCTAAACCGATAGCATTAGGTGTCTTTCAAACTCTGGCACTTGCCTTTAATACACATGATTTCTTCATTGAGGCATTTTCTCAGACAACGCGTAAGATATCTTCAGTCCAAATGAAACAAAAATGCTGACCAACAGATTAAGAATCACTTTTTTTGTATCTGCTGAATTCTAATACCATTACAATTCCAAACATTAATTTACTAGAGGCTTAAATTCAGTCATTCGCATGTTCGCTCAAAATGCCATTCCTTATGAAATTTCATTCCAATCGGACAGCTATTTTTTGCTCACTAATTGTTTTGTGTTAGAGAGTATGTACACTGGCCTCCAAAGGTTTAGTTGCTACGGGTTTATCGAAACTCCCCACACAACAAAAAATGCAGTAACAATACAATTCAGATTTTTTTTATTATTCATAGGAGCTAAATTTATGTTGAGAAAAAGAACACAAACACACTCCGTGGACCAGATAGCAATGGGCTTCAATATTCTTTGCATATGTGGGTCTCACTGGAGAGCTATTCAGGGTATCAGAGCTGATTTGGATGGAGCATTCCACTGGGTACACCCAGTTCAACATTGTAGAAACACAAAGTTACACTGATAGAGGAATCATGGTTTGGGGCATTTACTCCAAGCTCAGACTAGTGCGAGATATTATAATAAATATTGTACTTTAATAAAGCTGCCATGACAACCAAAAACATTTCTTACAATTTAAAAAATGCGGTTTAATAATGTGCATTGAAATATTAATTTTGCAACTTATTTTTGATACAGCCATGGTTTTATAATGGTTATTTTTTTTGTATATTCAGTGGCGTAACGGAAAATAAGTGGGCCCCCCGCAAAATCAGGTCTTGGGCCCCAAGCCGGATCTTATATATATATATATATATATATATATATATATATATAAAGGAGAAAAGCGACTCACTCACTGACTGACTGACTGACTGACTCACTAATCACGACATCTCTGGAACTATTCAACCTACAGACTTGAAATTTGGTAGACATGTTCCTTTGATAGAGTAGACATCAGCTAAGAAAGGATTTTCCGAAATTCGAAACGCAAGGGGCGTTACGGGGGGTTAAGAGCTTTAATAATAATTGTTTCCATGTTTAAACTACTTGATGTACAATCTTGAAATTGGGTAAGCGGATTCCTTTCAGAGAGTAGAGATCCGCTACAAAATGAGTTTGCTGAAAATCGACCCCCAAGTGGCGTTGCAGGGGCTTAGGGGGTGTTATAGATAATTATTTCCATTTTTAAACTATTTGACGCACTGTCTTTAAATTTGATATATATAGATTCCTTTCGTAGAATAATGATCAGTTACAAAACGGGTTTTGTGAAAACAGACTTCTAAGTGGCGTTGCGGGGGATTAAGGGGCGTAATAGATAAATATATCCGTTTTTAAACTACTTCACCTACCTGCTTGAAAATAGGTAGGTAAGTTTCTTTCCTGGAGTAAATATCCGCTACAAAATGGGTTTTGGGAAAATTGACCCCTAAGGGGTGTTACGGGGGCGGGGGGTTTAAGGGGCGTTATAAATTCCTATTTTTAAGTTATTAGACGTACAGTCTTGAAACTTAGTAAGCAGATTCCTCTCATAGGGTAGAGATACGCTAAAAATGGGTTTCGTGAAAATTGCCCCCAAGTGGCGTTGAGGGGACTTAAGGGGCGTTATAGATAATTATTTCCATTTTTAAACTATTAGACGCACAGTCTTTATATTTGATAAAGAGATTTCTTTCATAGAGTAGAGATCAGCTACAAGAAGGTTTTGTGAAAACAGACCTCTAAGTGGCGTTGCAGGGGAATAAGTGGCGTAAGAGATAAATATTTTCGTTTTTAAACTATTTGACCTACCTGCTTGAAAATTGGTAGGAATGTTTCTTTCATGGTGTAAATATCCGCTACAAAACGGGTTTGGAGAAAATTGACCCCCAAGGGATGTTGCGGGGGGTTAAGGGCAGATATAAATAATTATTTCTTTTTTTAAACTATTAGACTCACAGTCTTGAAATTTGGTTAGCAGATTCCTCTCATAGGATAGAAATACACTGCAAAATGTGTTTTGTGAAAATCCAACCCTAGGTGGTGTTGCGGCGGTTCAAGGGGCGTTATTGATAATTTTTTTGCATTTTTAATTAATTGGACCCACAGTCTTAAAATTTTGCTAAGCAGATTCCTTTCATAGAGTGCAATTCCCCTACAAAATGGGTTTTGTGAAAACAGACCCAGAAGTGGCGTTGCGGGGGCTCAAGTGGCGTTATAGACAATTATCCCCATTTTTAAACTATTAGACGTACAGTCTTGAAATTTGATAAGCAGATTCCTTTCGTAAAGTAGAGAACCGCTACAAAATGGGTTTCGCGAATATCAACTACTAAGTTTAATTTCGGGAGATTAAGAGGCGTAATCGATAAATATTTCCATTTTTAAACTACTTGATCATCCTGCTTGAAAATTGGTAGGCATGTTCCTTTCATGAAATAGAGTTCCTCTAACAAAGAGTAAAATGAAAATTGACCCTAAAGATGTTTGCGAGGGGTCAAGAGGAGTTACAGAAAAAAATTCCTGTTTTTAATTGTTAGACCCATATACTTGAAATTTGTTAAGCATGTTTCTTTTGTTGAATAGGAATCCACTAAGAATAAATTTTAAGCAAATCAAGTTCTGGGGGGTTGCAGGGGGTTACTGGGACGTATTGACAAAAAAATTACTTTTTTCGAGCTACAAGGACTATAATAATGAAATTTGGTTTGTATTTTTCTTTTGTTGAATTGAAATCCGCTAAGAGCAGTAATTTTGGAAAACGGCTCTCAACGGGATTTCGGGGATATTTATAGTAAAACTTTTGCTTTTTTCTGTTAGATTTAGACTTTTGAAATTTGGCTTGCATGTTCAATTTACGGAGTAGAGAGCCACCGAAAATTGGTTTTGTGGGAATCCACTTGGTTTTTGAAATACGAAAGAGCAAACATCATTCTACGCTTCAATTTTAGAGATTTTTAGAAAATACAAATTAGATGAGTTCTGCCCTTTTTTTTTATCAACAGGTGACAGTTACAGGTATAAGTATATTTTTCAATTCAATCGAATTCTTAATGCTAGGACTTAGATATCAATAATTTATACATATATATAAGCAGTAAAAATTTATAAAACATCATGAAATACCCAGCGAAGCGGGCGGGTAACAGCTAGTATATATATATATATATATATATATATATATATATATATATACTTACTAGAAATAGTCTGCGTTCACCTACTACTGCGTACATAAACGACGAAAAAAATTTTAAAAACCGGAATTTGAAATTTTTTTATAAAATTATATTTTATTTAGTTTATTCCTAGCATTGAGAATAACAAAAGTAAACTCCATTTCCTTTCATAGCTTTGAAAATAAGAACAAGTTTGTAGCGATACCAACAAAAATCAAGTAGAAAAAGTTTGCGTTCACTCTTTTAGTAGTAACTATTATAAAAAATTATTATAAAAAAGCAATGAGCTATTTAATAGCTGGTTGGATAACCCCGAGTGTTGAAAACTTCCTGAAGTCGTTTCGGCATTCAATTAACAAATGTAGTGGTTTCTTCAGATCTTATCTTCTCTCATTCGTCCTTAAGAACACTCTTTTCCAGCAAGTGTAAATATACATATGTACAAAGGATTGCCAAACCATATCAAAATGTACCTTTATTCATCACGTAAAAATATTTAATATTAAACTTTTAACTGAATACATAATCAACCGGAGTCTGAGTAAACGAAGTAAATAATGTATAGCATTAGAGAAATCTCAAACGATAGATAACCTGGTAACTTAAATAAAAACGAACACTAAGAAAGACACGAACACTGTAAAATAATTTTAGATTTTAAATTCTTGCGAAAGAAAAAATGTATCACTTACCTGATTCTTCATTTCTGAATCCCGGCATGAACTTGACCTAAAGTTCGAATACATTCTGGTGTAAATACTGCGACTTTTATTAAGGAGAATTATTTGTATGAAGCAAAAATGATTTCATGAAAAAAGAAATAAACTGATACATTACATTATGCTTTCTTCTCATTATGCTTCATTTGATTGAATACTCATAAATCTATCATCAAATGCTCTTATTTAAAATGCTCTCTATGCTTTTCCAAGTTTCGAAAAACTATTTAACCTGGGAAAAGCATAACAGATGTACGTTATTTACGACTTTGCTAAATGAAATTGAAACACATGGGGAGGGGATGCCAATAAGATGCCAATAATTTTCTCTTCTGCTTCTTAAAAAGTAAGTCATGTCTTTTTTCCCCTCCCTACTGCTAATTTAATGTATACAGTAATAACAGTGTTGAATTTTTGTATCTTCCTAGCATTTTATCTGATTCTCCGTCTGACTTATGTTTTATTTGTTAGTAATTTAGGTTTAAAAGAAAACCCACTAAAGAAAAGTATCTTTCGTCGCCTCGATTACAGCAAATGAAAATAAAAAGATTTTTGATTTGGCTGTAGGATTAAAGATATCTAATGAGCGTATTAAAGTTTTGATAAAGAGTGACGTTTTCTCGCTGATTGGAAAATCGCTTAAAAATTCGATTTAAAAAAATGTGAAGCAAATTTTGAGAAAATCTTCGTTTATGGCGTCAGCCAGGCTTTGGGCCTTTAGAAGACTTGGGACCCTCCACCTCCGCAGTGAAACACTAGATATTGAAAATCAGTAACGCCAACGAATATAGGGACAGTTGTCAATGAAACGCGGTCGATTGGTGAGACAAACTCTTAAAAGTAATTCTAAGTTTTCACCTCATTATGGCGCCCGTTTAGTAGAATGAAATTTCTTTAATAAATTTTCGTAATTTAGAATTATGAGTGTGCAATTTTAAACAAAAAAGTAACATGCCGAGAGAAAAGCATTGAGTATCTAATTTTTTGTGCAATTGCACCAATTCATGGAATTCGAGCGTAAATTGAAATGCGAGAAATATTGATGCTGCAACTTAACGTCGCTCTTTAAGCAAAATGAAGGCTATTAATGATGAACATGGGGACCCTATCTCTAAATATCCTCACGGAGCCAATGTGAGTATTTTGAGCAGCGACAAATTTACTTTACAATACGTCGGCCTAATTATAAGAATGTGTAACTCCACAAAGGAAACTAATTAGAGAGAGATATATAGGAGTGCTAAGTGCCAAACAGCGATTGATCCAAGATGGCGGCCCAGCGGTAACAAATAGTCAGGAAAATAATTGTAAAGAACTGTTTTGAAATATATTTCAAATGAAGAATATAGGAAAAGATTAAAAATAACTAATATCAATATAATATAATAAAAATTACACATAAAATAATATTAATAATATTATGTAATATATTATCATGTAATATAATTTATAGTAATTCTATCTGTATGATAATATTCATAGAATTTTATATAATAACAATTATTGTATATAATAATATTCATATAATATAATCATTACATAATAATGCTCATATAATTTGTGTAGCTACTTTTATTCAGTTGACTGTTTTGTTATTCGCTTCGCTTGGCGACTTCGCTCGCGTTTGGTTCACAATTGGCGACATTTGTCCCCGGCTAACGGAAAAGTACTTATATAATAATTATTGTATTATAAATAAATGTATTAAAAATACATTTAATAATATATATTAAAATTAATAATGAATATCAATTAATAAGTGCTGATCTTTCAATATTCCAAAAGCCGCGAGTTCCTTTATTGAATTTAATTGGACAAGGAACATTAAAAAAAGCATTATTAGGAAGTAAAATAAAGTAGAAATGAGCGATTTACAGCAAAAATTAAAAGCACAACGCATCATTTTTTAAGAAAAATATTTTGGTACACGCCAATGATATTAGAAATATCCATATTCGAAAATAGCGCAAAATACAACAGAAGACTAAAATAATAGCTTGAATAAATGCAATGGAGCAGTTGTAAAGTTTTTAAAGAAATCGAGTTCAAATTGTCTGCAATTAACAGGATTAACGCTGAGAAAAAAAAAATAAGAGTTAACTTTACATGGCAATCACACATTACCAAGGATAAAAATATCAAGGTAACCAAATTCTTTTATTATCGCCCATATTTGCCAATATAAACAACAACTTGGTTCGTGTACTCCGGTATCAAATTAGCATCCCAGAAGGAGTTACGCATTCTGATAACTAGGCCGACGATTCGCTCCTGTGCAGGGTGGGCCTTTAATGGCCCCAGGACTCGAATCCACGATTCAATAGCAACAATGCTGGTTACGAGTTTGCGACTACTCGGCGCGAACGTGACCAAGGCTTTCTTTAGAAGGTAATTAAAGGTGTATATATATGTACTAGCCGTTACCCGCCCGCTTCGCTGGGTATTTTATGATGTTTTATAATTTTTTACTGCTTATATATATATGTATAAATTATTGATATCTAAGTCCTGCATTAAGAATTCGATTGTATTGAAAAATATACTTAAACCTGTAACTGTCGCCTGTCGATAAAAAAAAGGGGGCAAAACTCATCTAATTTGTATTTTCTAAAAATCTCTAAAATTGAATTATAGAATGATGTTTACTCTTTCGTAACCCAAAAACCAAGTGGATTCCCGCAAAACCAATTTTCGGTGGATTTCTACTCCGTAAATTGAACATGCAAGCCAAATTTCAAGTCTAAATCGAACAGAAAAAAACAAAAGTTTTACTATCAATATCCCCGTAATCCCGTTGAGAGCCGTTTTCCAAAATAACCGCTCTTAGAGGATTTCAATTCAACAAAAGAAAAATGCAAAAAAAATTTCATTATTATAGTTCTTGTAGCTCGAAAAAAGTAATTTTTTTTGTCAATACGTCCCAGTAACCCCCTGCAACCCCCCCTCCCAGAACTTGATTTGCTTTAAATACATTTTTAGTGGATCCCTATTCAACAAAAGAAACATGCTTAACAAATTTCAAATATATGGGTCTAACAATTAAAAACAGGATTTTTTTTCTGTTACTCCTCTTGACCCCTCGCAACTATCCTTAGGGGTCAATTTTCGTTTTACTCTTTGTTAGAGGAACTCTATTTCATGAAAAGAACATGCCTACCAATTTTCAAGCAGGATGATCAAGTAGTTTAAAAATGGAAATATTTATCGATTACGCCTCTTAATCTCCCGAAACTAAACTTGGTAGTTGATATTCGCGAAAACCATTTTGTAGCGGTTCTCTACTTTACGGAAGGAATCTGCTTATCAAATTTCAGGACTGTACGTCTAATAGTTTAAAAATGGGGATAATTATCTACAACGCCACTTGAGATTCCGCAACGCTACTTCTGGGTCTGTTTTCACAAAACCCATTTTGTAGGGGAATTGCACTCTATAAAAGAAATCTGCTTAGCAAAATTTGAAGTCTGTGCTTCCGATAAATTAAAAATGCAAAAAAAAAAAAAAAAAATATCAATAACTTCCCTTGAACCCCCGCAACGCGACCTAGGACTCGATTTTCACAAAACACATTTTGTAGTGTTTCTCTATCCTATGCGAGGAATCTGCTTATCAAATTTGAAGACTGTGAGTCTAATAGTTTAAAAATAGAAATAATTATTTATATCTGCCCTTAACCCCCCGCAACACCCCTTGGGGGTCGATTTTCCCCAAACCCGTTTTGTAGCGGATATTTACTCCATGAAAGAAACATTCCCACTTATTTTCAAGCAGGTAGGTCAAGTAGTTTAAAAACGAAAATATTTATCTCTTACGCCACTTAATCCCCCGCAACGCCACTTAGAGGTCTGTTTTCACAAAACCTTCTTATAGCTGATCTCTATTCTATGAAAGAAATCTATTTATCAAAAATAAAGAATGCGCGTCTAATAGTTTAAAAATGGAAATAATTATCTATAACACCCCTTAAGTCCCGCAACGCTACTTGGGGGCAATTTTCACGAAATCCATCTTGTAGCTGATCTCTACCCTATGAGAGGAATCTGTTTACTAAGTTTCAAGACTGTACGTCTAATGACTTAAAAATTGAAATTTATAACGCCCCTTAACCCCCCCCCCCGCCCCCGCAGCACCCCTTGGGGTTCAATTTTCTCAAAACCCATTTTGTAGCGGATATTTACTCCATTAAAGAAACTTACCTACCAATTTTCAAGCAGGTAGGTGAAGTAGTTTAAAAATGGATATATTTATCTATTACGCCCCTTAATCCCCCGCAACGCCACTTAGAAGTCTGTTTTCACAAAACCCGTTTTTTAACTGATCATTATTCTACGAAAGGAATCCATTTATATATCAAATTTAAAGACAGTGCGTCAAATAGTTTAAAAATGGAAATAATTGTCTATAACGCCCCCTAAGCCCCTACAACCCCACTTAGGGGTCGATTTTCACCAAACTTATTTTGTAGCGGATCTTTACTGTATGAAAGGAATCTGCTTACCTAATTTCAAAATTGTACATTGAGTAGTTCAAACATGGAAACAATCATTTATAACGCCCCTTAACCCCCCGTAACGACCCTTGCGTTTCGAATTTCGGAAAATCCGTTCTTAGCTGATGTCTACTCTATGAAAGGAATATGTCTACCAAATTTCAAGTCTGTAGGTTGAATAGTTCCAGAGATATCGTGATTAGTCAGTCAGTCAGTCAGTCAGTCAATCAGTCAGTCAGTCAGTGAGTGAGTCGCTTTTCTCCTTTATATATATAGATATGAAACCGGAAAGAGTCAAAACTCACAAATTAATGTGAATCATTTTTTTTCTAAACATCAGTTAATTTCTAAGTGTAAGTGATCTGACTTTAAAATACTTTGTGCGTCATCGATTAATTATTTGGATATATTTATTTGAGGAATGGGGGGGGGGGGTTAATGGGAAAACGGCATCAATAATCTTATTTAAGAAAATGCTTGAATATCGACAAGTAAATGTTTGCATTCAAAGCTGATATTTACGGAATCTTATTTTCCATTCGCTCATATAAAGAAATTGAAGTGGTTGAAAGTATTTCATTCAAATGAATATACTTTAAACTCTTAATTAGTAATGCCAGATGTAATTTACACAATTGAAACCGTGGCAAACGGAAATATTAATATAATTATTAAGGTACACAAGAGTGACGATAACGTAAATGTCAAACTGTCCTAAAAATAAACACATTCACTTAGATTTCGCGGATACATAGGGACTGAATAGTTATGGTGGGAGTTATGGGACTGCTTCCTAAAGGCCGCGGTAGCGTAGTGGTCAAAGTCATGGACTCATGGTTGGCGAGTCATGAATTAGAACCTGGTACAGCTGACGTGTAAAGGGGGCCGTTGCACAGTTTAAGGCAATATGGTACCATCTTCACAATTTTTTTTATTTTTAATATTTAAAATTTGGTTTTAATTGTATTTCATAAAGGTTAATATTTAATAATAATTCCATACAAACAATTTTTAATTTGTTGCAAAATGTTTGTAAAATTAAATTTTTTTTAGCTTTTTTAAGCATTTTTTAAATCCCTAAGGCCTTTTTAAATATGTCTCTTTTCTCTCAAAATTTTTCCCCAAGTACCTTATAATATACTACATAAAACTGTGCATGGGTGTTTTTCTGCTGCTGGTCTTTATTTTTTTTTATTAATTTTTTTATAGTTAAACTTTTAAAAATTCTCAAAAAATCATGAATTTTGATTTTTGAAATATTTTAGACAAAGTACTAAACATGTTAGAGCCAATTCCATGCACAGCTTTACAAAACATACTTTTCAGAAGAGTGTATAAAAAATTTCAAACCCATACTTCAATTATCAAAAAAGCCTTAGGGTTTTGAATAACAGTATATGTACGAAAGTTCAACATAGAGAAATATGAGTTTGAAGTTTTCATTCCATGAACAGCATGATATAATATTCATCGAATAGTCTGAAACTTTTATGAAATGTTAATTAGCTTATTTAAAACTACTTATAAAAAATTGCACAAACATAGAACAATTAAACAGTATACTGCCATAATGAACATGTAGAAAAAACGAATTTAAGATCAATATTTCATAAAACTTTATCTTATAATAATTATTAAAAAAAATAAAAACACACACTTCAGAACTAATTCCATGCTCAGAGCTAATGCAGAACATGTACAAAAGATGTTTATGCCTTTATTTTTTATTTCCATGATTTTAAAAGTCTTCGCATGTTAAATATTGCACACGAATAAAAGCAAAATCAAATAACAATTTATAGGTAAAATACATCAAAATCTAATATCTGTGTATGTGCACTTGTTTAAATAAATATCTTAAAATATTTTAATAATAAAAGTGTTGAATCTCGCACACATGGGATATATATATCACCAAAAACAAATCTATAAAAATGGGAGAGTTTTTCTATTCTTGCAAATTAGATTTTTAATTACCTGAGTTATCAAAATGAGATTTAGTATTTGTGCTTTGGGAGAATCCGTTTTAAAATTTTAATTTCATCTATACAAATAAATAAAATTGAAGTGTCTGTTTGTAATTTCGAATTAGCAGCTTTTTACTAAAGGCATTTAAAGGTATAGACAGTACTTTTATCAAAAAATCAATTTTTAAAATTTTTGTCTGTGTCGGTCTGTCTGTCTGTTCCGGCTAATCTCAGAAATCACCAATGGAAAGCTACTTTATCAAGGAGTAACATAAGATATATTTTATCTCCATATTCCCACAGGAACGGGAGCTATGGGGGTAAAACGTTGACTTTGCTTACTTCCCGCCAAATTAAGCATTTGTTCAGTAATGGAAATTTTAATAAAAATTTTCTCACATTTGTAACAAATAACTGAAACATAGTGTAATTTAGCATCTTTACAAAAAGCAATTTTTTAAATAGTTTTTTGTTAAACGTCTAACGTTTATTACGTTACGTTTGTTAAATGTCAAACTCAAACTTTGAGAAATATCGCCAAGTTGGCTAAGAAGTTCTCTATTCCGACAATCCCAGATATTTTAATGCAAATTTTCTCCCACTTTTTAAAGAGGGAAACGAAATAAAGTTTTAGCTAATTGCGCACGCGTGATATTGAAAATTCTATGGTAATATTAATTGACAGTTTCATAAAAAGTTTTGATTACTTTAGTAGTTTTGATTAGTTTATTAGTTTTGAAAGTATTTATTACTTTGAATTTTTGGAATAAGTACAAAGACTACATGGCGGAAGATATTTTGCGACGAAAAACAACCGAATATGCCTTTCAATGAACACATCTACAACGAAACGCAATAAAGGTTTTCAGAATGGTTGGGAAGAAGCTACATGATTTTGGAATGATTAGTCCTAGACGTTTCGACGGAAATAGCTTTGATAATGAAATTGCTTGAGAATTAAACAACGATTTTATAGCATTGCATCAAGTAACAGAATTTATCCCTCAATTAATTCCAGAATAAAGTGTTACGTAAAATAGAATCCGGCATTGGTGCACTCTTTTTTTCTCGACACCCCTCGAGGAACCGGAAAAACGTTTTTGCTAAACTTATTATTAATGGCCATCAGAAAAACCCAGAAGATAGCAGTTGCTATGACTTCTTCTGGTATAGCCGCGATTTTACTGACCAACGGTCGTACTGCACATTCCGTTTTAAAATTATGTCTTAATATTGCATTTGAAGATTCACTCATCTGAAATTTCAGAAAAAATAGCTCTCAAAGCAGGATGCTTCCACAATGTAAGCTTTTAGTATGGGATGAAAGTACGATGTCTCACAAGCAAGCTATAGAAGCGTTTAGTCGGACTCTTCAGGATTTACGAGATAGTACAGATATTATAGGAGGAATGGTAGCTGGTGAATTCAAGCTTATGGGGAAAAGTTGAAGAATTCATTCTGATAAGGAATATGAGAGTGCATCTTCATAATGATGTAGATTCGAAACATTATGTAGAGACGTAATTAAAAAATGGTTATGGATGTTTGGACGCAAATGCTGGAGGTTATATTTTACTTCCAGAGAATTTTGTAATGTTGAAAAAAATGATGTAAATCTTATTGCTCAAATTTACCCGGGCTTGCAACAAAATTTAAATTTGGATCAGTGGTTGTGTGCAAGATCAATATTGGCGTCTAACAATGACATTGTCCATAAAATCAGCATTGAAAATTTAAACGACGTGCGGGGGAGGGGGGAATTGAAGAAATATTTATCAGTGAATGCAATCATGTATAAAGAAAACAAAGTACTTCATATCCCACGGAGTTCTTAAATTCACTTGAACTTTCGGGTGTACCCTCACATAAACTTCAATTAAAACTAAATGTACAAGTTATGCAAAATCTTGCTACTCCTCGACTATGTAAAGGAACGAGGCTTTGGATCACAAAACTGATACAGTATATACTTGGTGCCAATATTTGAACACATGTCATGAAAAAGGATAGTGTTATCATACCTCGAATTCCAAGTATCCCCACTGACCTACCGTTTCAATTCAAACAAGTTCAATTTCCAGTTTTACTGTTGCTATTAACAAAGTTAACATTTCAGATAGCAGGGGTGCATTTGGAAAAGCAATGTTTTTCCCATGGTCAACTATATGTAGCTTGATCGGTGTGTCCAATGCCCAAATCTTCACTTATTTGCAACTGACGGAAGAACATATAATATGGTATACAGTAGCATCTAATATTCTGTTTTGAGTTCTTTTAAAGATGAATTATATATTAGACGTAGATACTTTCGATTTTTAAAAATATTAATTGTTTAAGTTATTGAATATTTGTTGTTAATTATTATAATAAATTACGTTTTCAGTTTTTTAAAACTATGTTCAATCTTAGAATTTTTAAATTGTATTGGTTCCAGTCAAGCAATAAAAAAAATTATTATACTATATTATTTACTTTCTAATGATAATGATTACGACTTTGACAGTTATTTAAAGACATCAACGCGAGCGGAGCCGCGGGTAAAAGCTAGTTCATAATACTATCATAAAAAGCATACACAACTTTTAAATCTTGACCAAATCCATTTGATCTTCCAGTAAATAATTCACAAACTAGAATTTTTGCATAAATTTAACAATTCTTTCTTAAAATGATTTATTACTGCATATATAATGTAAATCTCATTGATGCGCATTAGAAAAATAATTAATTCATTTTTTATCAGGCTCTTTTCTAGCAGATAATCTGAAATATATGCGTAGTAGTTGCTGTTTAGCATCCCATTACTTAATGAAAAATGCAGATAAAGCTTTGAAATTTTGCAGGCATAGTTATAAAGATTCAGGGTATCAAATGAGCCAATAAAATTTTTTTCGACAGTTTAATGATTTTTAGGGTACCATATCACCTTAATCTACTCAAGCTCAAACCTCCTCCCGTGAGTGTGGTGGGGCAGTTAGAAGAGCAGTGTGCAGCGGGGTGTCGTCCTCGTCACTTGAACATAGCTCAAAATTATGAGGTCCATCACCAATAGCCCTCATGCAGCGTTATAGTGCGACATTAATACAACTAATGTCACTAAAGAGACTTTAGGGACCGTCACTATAGGACTTTAAATCTTTCGAAGTTGAGAGTCCTCTCGTTGGCTTAGTGTGGAATCAGGAAAGGGGGATGGTGGCTCGGTAGTTCAGAATTGCGATGTCCTCCGCCAACAGTATCGCACTTTTAAATGCGACGTTAATTAATAATTGATGAACCCGTACTTCGACTTTGTTGATTGCTTATCAATTTCACTCTCTGGAGCAATGTGTGGGGAAAATAATAGGATTGAAAAACTGTAATAACATGAATATGGGTGCACAGTGACAACTGAATATTAAAAAGCTCTTTACTTGTAAAATTGGTAGTTAGGAGAGGAAAGTTACAGCTTATGTGTTGCCCTCTTCTCTTGCCCGAGGTTCAAAATTATGAGATACGTCGGCAATGGTCATCGTGTTACATTATGTTCTGATGCTTTCTCTCTCTCTCTCCCTTTTAAGAGTTTGAGCCTAATACCGCTGAAGACCCCCCCCTGCCGTGTAGGGGAGCGATACACGTTAAATCTGTCGAGAGCTCAAACGTCCTGCCGTTGGTGTGGTGTGCTAGTAGGGAGAGGGGAGTGTGCTTGCTCAGTTGTCGTCCTTGTCCCTTGACCATGGTTCAAAATTACGAGGTCCATCGCCAAAATCAGTGCGACGTTCACTCAGACTCCCTTATAATTTTTTAAATTTATGCATGTTAGACAACATTATTTTTCAAATGGCACTAAACGCGCTGACGTAAAAAAAGATCAACGTAAGGAAAATAAGTTTTTAACATTCATTGTGTTTTTTGTATTAAATTATGTAACGAATAAATATTGCAAAAGCGATGATTTTATTATGGGATGTATAAAATTCAGAATAATATTTGTGAACCCTCTTGATGCAATCTAAATAATAGCATCGAGATTCTAGTAATCTTTACATTCTTCTCCGGATTAGAGTAGTTGGTTCTGCATTTCCTTATGTTTTTCAATTTATTTTCGCACAGTTTGAGGACATGTTCCCTAAAGGATTGACTCTCTTAAACGCTAGCAATGTCATTTGTAGGAAATTTCCAATTGTACATATAACAACAACAAAAAACTAATGATAAGTCCAGATTTACAAATACATATCTATTCAGATTTTTCCACTTCAATTAAAAAACGCTTCTATTCCCAATTTAATCTCAAAAAAGAAATTATTAAATTAAGGTGAATTATTTTCGAAATATTTTTTAAAATATTGCTCTTATCTAACAGAATTTCTCTTTCCCATTTAGGGTTTAAATCTCTTGCAATTTATTTATGAATATTTGTATACCACGCCTAAAACTCTGCCCTTCTGCCAGATTTCGTAAAAATGCAAGATTTTTTTTAAAATTAATTATATTACTTTAAATTGTTCGACACAAAGGCCCTTAACACTTCGAACGAAAAAAAGAAATCGAGATTTTTAAATGGAAATAATTTAATTTAGCATAAAAGTAGCTTGAAATTTTAAAAAATTAAAAAAACAATAAGAATAAATATTTATTTATACAGTTCTTGTGTATAGAGACAAAAAAAAAAATTGAATAAACTTTTGAAAAAAAAAATATGTGCAAAAGTATCCTATAATGAACATTTTTACTCTTCTATAGTGTTTTTATTTCATATGCAATGGAATGGGGATCAACGTAAGTAAATATTTTTTGATTATATTTTTCTAAAAGTCATTCAAAATTAAATTACTCGCATAACACATATTTAAACGTAGATAAATAAAAAAAAAATCTAAAATCCAAACAAAAAATATTTTTTATGTTATTAATTTTTTAAATGGTATATAAAAGTTCACAGAGATACTTCAAAAAAGATTTTTTTAAAAAAATATATTTAGTCAAAATCATTTAGCATGCTAAAGTAATTTGCAAGCGTATCGTGAGCGATTCCTGGTGCCAGTAAGGACCCTTCCTGTTGAGGGTTTGATGCATGTTAAATATATTTAGACTCGAAGTCATCAAGTTAACATGACGTGGAAGTTTTGAGAATCAAGTGAGACATCTCAGGTGTCGTCTGCGCACTTGGTTCAAAATTACCAGGTTCGTCACCAACAGCTCTCGCATTGCTTAGTGCGCCAGGTTAATAAAAAAAATCAGATAAAATCTAACTAGTTGACTGGTTTGTTGAAAATTGTGTTTATTTATTTATTTTTTTATTATTCGTGGGATTTTTTTCCTTTTAAAATTTTATGTCTAAGCAAATATTTTTTGTTAAAACTTTTATTATTTTTTCCTTTACTTTTTATAGGATCTCATTTATTGAATAAATACGCTTTTTTGTAATTAAAACTTGTCTAGCTTCGTCAAACTTTATTGAATCTAGATTTTAAAAAGTATCGGTATTTATTAAGATTACAGTAATTGTATTGTGATCCTTAAAAATGAAAGTATTTAATGATGCTTTAAAAGTTTTTTAATAATTATAAGTGAATAATCAACAACGTAATCCGTATCATTCATACTGCTTATATTCTTTGTTCATGTTCTTTAGTAATGTTAATCAATAGATATATTTTGTAATGTTTTCTGATAGTTAAACAGGTCAGAAACAGACATAAATGATGCTCAACATTAATTAATGGGCACTTCATAAAAGAATGGGGGGAGGGGGAAAGAATTAAGAGAAAGATTTTTGATAATGTGAAGTTTAGGAGTTTGTAATTACTTATATAGTTTTCATACGTAATACATACAATTTTAATAATTTAATACTTAATTTTAAAAATATGGAAAATGGAACTTTTACAGGTAAACTCCTAATAAATCGGGTTAATCTTTGCAGTAACAATTTTCGATAGCACCAAATCTCTGTAAAATAACTTTAAAGTTTTTGGATGGAATACTGAAAAACATGTTTTTAAAAGCAGCTTTTATGTACTGACAGTTAAGTAACTGCAATTTTTATTTTAACTGGAATGGTATGAAAAACAGAAATCAAGAAAAGGAAGAGTCTCGGAAAAAATATAAAATAATTCTGAATTGCCATTTTATTCTAGCTAATCTTATGTTGTCTTTTCTTTATTAAGAATTTATAAAACATAAATCCTCAACTTGTCATTCAAACAGTCTAATGTTAAGTTCAGTTGGAATAGAAATCGAGCTTTTTTTAAATTGATATTTTTCCAAACATTTTATTTTTGCAAACTTTAAAACATTACATTTTATTAATTACCATTTAGGTAGAGTTATAAAACTGAACTTGTATTCGTCCTAGGTGGTACTTGTTACTACCTGGCACTGACTTTTTATTCATTTCATCTATTTTTATGCCCTTGATTACCATTAAGAGTTGTATATGGCATCTAATGCGGGATAAATCCAATTATGGATCTTGATTTTTAAATTCCTGAACTCTTTATGACTCAATGTAAAAATATAATCCTAACATTTAAATATGTAATTGCACTTGAATCCACGGACAGACACAAAATTAAGTAAAAGTTAAATTTCTCGTATGAGTTGTATACAAGAGGAAAGTATGGAAAAACTTTTCGACTGAATAACAAAAAACAATTGAACACGGATATCTATAAAAACTTTATTTTATGCTAATGTAGATGATAGAAAATATTTTTCACTGCTTTAATTTGTTAGCTGAACAAAAACTGGATAAAGAATTCCAGATCTCGATGGAGGAAAGAAGGGAATGTCAAAGAATAAATCCCTTTTCCTCCTTCAAAATCCATTTATCGCAATTCTGTACCTACAAATTAAATATTTATTCAAGAATCTGTAACACATTTGGCTCGAAGGTATTCTGTGGCTTCAAGATATAATTATTCAAAGGAATATCATAAAATTTTTCTTCTAAAGAATGGCAACAGTTTGTCAGAACGAAGAGTCTTATTCAGCTCAAGTTGATTGCAATAAAAGGTTTTTAATTACCCTTTGTTGTAGGATTTAAATAGATGGAAAATGTAAATACCGAGTCAAAAGATTTTTTTTAAATAACCAAATTTACTGAGGTACATTTTTTTAGAAGAACAATTGTAAAAGTTATACACATTTAATTAACTTGAGTTTTGTTATTGAGACAATTGGTAGCAGAATTATGTGTTTTATCAATTTGAAATGTTACAAATACCTATAATCAGGAAACGTGAATGCATGTGTTTGCTTCATAATGTGAAGATTAATTAAACTCAAATGGGAATTTCGAACCAAGTTTTACCGGGGAAAAAACAGACCATCCAATTGCAAATATCACAATCCGCCTTATGGTTATTCTTTGTATTGGGAATCTGAATCAATAAACAGAAGCTAAAGGATGCTGAAATCGTCATCTAAAGAAAAAGTGAGTCTAAGTATTTGTTTTTTAAATGAATTGAATTATTTTTTTTTTACTGAAGAATTTAAAAAAAATTAAACAACGAGATAAATTAACTTTGATTGTATTATCTTGGAAACATATACAGACGGAGAATGAGAAGTTGTTGCTATCGTGTGTTTCATATTGAGAAATATACGAAAGATAGATGAACAGAAACATACAATACAAACACAGAAGAATATAGACGAACGATGATCCCAGCATAGAACAGAAGGAATGCGCTGCTTTCCAATCGAGCCGGGAATCCACATTTCCGACTTCTTTTCCCGAAGATACGTCTATGCCTTATTCGGGATTCGAACCCGAGCCCACTCATTTACAAGCTGAGTGTCAAAACAACCATACTAGGTGGAATGAGCAGCGATTGAATAATTTAAAAATTTGTAAATGCTTTCTATTTTTAACAAGCTTTTATTTATAAGTTTCACTTGCATGTAACGGAATCTTGGAACTCGATTTTTACCCACTTTAAAAGGTCAGATTAATTCGAAATTTCGCACACTTGTTCAGGACCGATGACAATACAATAATTTCATAATTTTGTTCCATTGTCCTTATCAGGATCGTCAGGAATAACGATAAATAGATTTGGCGACTTATTGCATATACCATTTTCCGATTTGGCGACTTATTGCATATACCATTTTCCGATTTTGCAACTAATTCCAGGTTTAGTGACTAAAAGCTAAGATTGTAACCCTAAAATCGAATACAATTGTAGTATTTGAAATAAAACAAACAAACAAAAGTTTGCGTTCTTTATGTGAGAAAGGGGAGAGTGGGTGCGTCGCAATTTCTTACCATATATAAACATTTTTCTGAAAATAGAGATAAAAAAAAAATGACTCGTGCACATTGAAAAAAAAATTACGTTCTAACTGTTAAATATTTTTTGTTTTAAAAAAGAAATACGTTCAGAATACGATACGTTACGATGTTCTTATTAACTCGCTTTCTTGTATGCCTGTCCGGCTGGAATTTTGTAATTGATTTTAAACTGATTTCCCAATTTGCTAAAGACTTGAATTTGGATCATAGCTCAGAAGTGAATGACAATGCATGAAAATGTGAAAAAAAAACGAAGGAAAAACAATGAAAAGTAGGAATTTTATACTTTTTAGTCCGTTATAAAAACATGTTACATTCGTTTTAATAATTCGAACTTTTCCTTCTTAACACACTTTTATAAGTTTGACCTGTATGTATAGAGACGTAATCTTTCAAATATAACGATACGGGACTCATCCGAGCCCGTATCGTTAACGAAAACAGGCCCCATAAACAAAGAGAATAAAGAGCGAGACCCCTTAATTAATATCCATTGAAGAGCAAGACTTATTCCAGCAGCCACATAATTCAGGCACCAAATATCAAACTCAAGGATAAATTCAACAAAAAATAAATTATAGTTTAAAAAAACTGAAAAACACGCTTTTATACTGAATCGAACTTAAAAGTAAAAAAAAAAATAATAATTCTGTGTATAAGAATAAAATGATTAAGGAGAAAATTAATGCCATTGTGGTTTAAAGAGTGGGATGCTTTGTACTACATTTCTACACTAACTCAGCTTTTCGGAATAGAAGTAAGAAATTATAACAATTGATATAGAGCACCCTACCCTTTTACCTCAGTGACATTAATTTTCTCCTTAATCATATTATTTTTTTATACAGAATAATTTTTTTGCTTTTTAGTTAGATTCAGTATAAAAGCGTATTTTTTATTTTTTTTTATTTTAATTTAACTATCCGATTTTTGTTGTGAGTAGTACGATAATCATGTCTCCGAGATGATGGTCAAACCCTAATCTTGGTCGTGAATTGTTAATTTTTTTATAAAAAAATTAAATATAATACACGCTCTACGGAAGATTGAACATTCTACACTAAACAACTTAATGCGGTATCTCGATTAGTTTAACATTAAAATACGTCCCGCTACGTGTAATTTACGTAATATTTTTTTTCATTTTGATGAATATTTTTTTATTAAAACTAATAATACGTAACACATTAATTTTATTATATTTTGGTCAATTTATTCTTCAAGTTTCAATCAATACTCTGTGCATGTAACACAGTAATTTCATGCCTTGAGATTTTTCTCTTAATTTCGGTAAGTACAAAAAAAGTTTTTTTTCTTCAGACAAATACCGGAAGAATCAAAGGGAGAATTTATCTTTCATTACGGATTGAACTACATTTTGCGGGGCGTGTCTAATTACATGAAAACAATAGGGAAAAATCAAGAGAAAGACATTTGATAAATTAAATAAAATGAATACAAAAATGGCGAGAAAAAACCCTTCGAATTTCTAGGCGACTGACAACTGTATTGCAAATAACCATTTCTGGAAATGTTAAAAAATTAAAAAATTGGCAGTTATAGAGACTGCCGATAGAAGTGAAAACTCAGAACTTTTAGTATTAAAATTTGAAATTTCATAATATTTGAATTAAAATTATCAACATCAATCTCGTTTTCACATCTATTGACATTCCGAGCAACAACTACATGCATGTTTATATGGTTTTTTATTATTCAAATATATTACGGGCTGTACAAGATCATGACAAAATATAAATACAATTCAATTGAAATAACAATTAATATACAATCATATTATTTATGTATAGTATTTGTATTTACTTAAATTTCAATGTACTTGATTTTTAACATTATTTTAATTCTTTGCATCATTGTCATCATTAATTTCAACAATACTTAGACTTTTTGTACTTTCAATTATTTCATTTTGTTCTAAAAAAGATACAATAGGCTTATGGTAACTAAAGTAAGAAAGG